>WFAB01001320.1:0-240332 GCA_018977245.1 Lethenteron camtschaticum | reverse complement strand
TAGCAGTGGAGGAGAGAAGTACAGGGTAGCAGTGGAGTGAGAGAGTAAGGGTAGCAGTGGTAGAGAAGTAGGGTAGCAGTGGAGAGAAGTACAGGGTAGCAGTGGAGTGAGAGAAGTACAGGGTAGCAGTGGAGTGAGAGAAGTACAGGGTAGCAGTGGAGTGAGAGAAGTACAGGGTAGCAGTGGAGCGAGAGAAGTCAGGGTAGCAGTGGAGCGAGAGAAGTACAGGGTAGCAGTGGAGTGAGAGAAGTACAGGGTAGCAGTGGAGTGAGAGAAGTACAGGGTAGCAGTGGAGAGAGAGAAGTACAGGGTAGCAGTGGAGAGAGAAGTACAGGGTAGCAGTGGAGCGAGAGAAGTACAGGGTAGCAGTGGAGTGAGAGAAGTACAGGGTAGCAGTGGAGCGAGAGAAGTACAGGTAGCAGTGAGAGAGAAGTACAGGGTAGCAGTGGAGCGAGAGAAGTACAGGGTAGCAGTGGAGCGAGATAAACACAGGGTAGCAGTGGAGAGTGAGAGAAGTACAGGGTAGCAGTGAGAGAGAGAAGTACAGGGTAGCAGTGGAGAGAGAAGTATACAGGGTAGCAGTGGAGTGAGAAGTACAGGGTAGCAGTGGAGCGAGAGAAGTACAGGGTAGCAGTGGAGCGAGAGAAGTATAGGGTAGCAGTGGAGAGAGAGAAGTACAGGGTAGCAGTGGAGAGAGAGAGTACAGGGTAGCAGTGGAGAGAGAAGAAGAAGAGGTAAGGTAGCAGTGGAGCGAGAGAAGTACAGGGTAGCAGTGGAGCGAGAGAAGTACAGGGTAGCAGTGGACGAGAGAAGTACAGGGTAGCAGTGGAGTGAGAGAAAAGGGTAGCAGTGGGAGAGAGAAGTACAGGGTAGCAGTGGAGAGAGAAGTACAGGGTAGCAGTGGAGAAGAGAAGTACAGGGTAGCAGTGGAGTGAGAGAAGTACAGGGTAGCAGTGGAGAGAAGAAGTACAGGGTAGCAGTGGAACGAGAAAGTATAAGGGTAGCAGTGGAGCGAGAGAAGTATAGGGTAGCAGTGGAGCGAGAGAAGTACAGGGTAGCAGTGGAGAGAGAAGTACAGGGTAGCAGTGGAGAGAGAAGTACAGGTAGTGGAGATAGGTGACAGGGTAAGTGAGAGAATTACAGGGTAGCAGTGGAGTGAGAGAGTACAGGGTAGCAGTGGAGAGAGAGAAGTACAGGGTAGCAGTGGAACGAGAAAGTAAGGGTAGCAGTGGAGAGAGAAGTACAGGGTAGCAGATAGGTAAGCAGAAGAAAGTACAGGGTAGCAGTGGAGGGAGAGAGAAGTACAGGGTAGCAGTGGAGAGAGAGAAGTACAGGGTCAGTGGAGGAGAGAAGTACAGGGTAGCAGGGAGAGAGAATACAGGTACAGTGGAGTGAGAGAAGTACAGGTAGCAGTGGAGTGAGAGAGTACAGGGTAGCAGTGGAGGAGAGAAGTACAGGGTAGCAGTGGAGCGAGAGAAGTACAGGGTAGCAGTGGAGCGAGAGAAGTACAGGGTAGCAGTGGAGCGAGAGAGTACAGGGTAGCAGTGGAGGAGAGAAGTACAGGGTAGCAGTGGAGCGAGAGAAGTATAGGGTAGCAGTGGAGAGAGAAGTACAGGGTAGCAGTGGAGCAGAGAAGTACAGGGTAGCAGTGGAGCGAGAGAAATACAGGGTAGCATGGAGTGAGAAGTATAGGGTAGCAGTGGAGCGAAGAGTAAGGGTAGCAGTGGAGAGAGAGAGAAGTACAGGGTAGCAGTGGAGCGAGAGAAGTACAGGGTAGCAGTGGAGCGAGATAATATAAGTAGTGGAGTGAGAGAAGTACAGGGTAGCAGTGAGAGAGAGAAGTATAGGGTAGCAGTGGAGAGAGGAAACAGTAGGGGAAGCAGTGGGAGTGAGAGAAGTACAGGGTAGCAGTGGAGAGAGAAGTACAGGGTAGCAGTGGAGTGAGAGAAATAAGGGTAGCAGTGGAGAGAGAGAAGTACAGGGTAGCAGTGGAGAGAGAGAAGTACAGGGTAGCAGTGGAGAGAGAGAAGTACATGGTAGCAATGGAGCGAGAGAAGTACAGGGTAGCAGTGGAGCGATAGAAGTACAGGGTCGCAGTGGACCGGAGAGAAAGTACAGGGTAGCAGTGGAAGCGAGAGAACACAGGGTAGCAGTGGAGCGAGAGAAGTACAGGGTAGCAGTGGAGAGAGAGAAGTACAGGGTAGCAGTGGAGTAAGAGAAGTACAGGGTAGCAGTGGAGTGAGAGCGGTACAGGGTAGCAGTGGAGAGAGAGAAGTACAGGGTAGCAGTGGAACGAGAAAAGTATAGGGTAGCAGTGGAGCGAGAGAAGTATAGGGTAGCAGTGGAGCGAGAGAAGTATCAGAGTAGCAGTGGAGAGAGAGAAGTACAGGGTAGCAGTGGAGAGAGAGAAGTACAGGGTAGCAGTGGAGTAAGAGAAGTACAGGGTAGCAGTGGAGTGAGAGCGGTACAGGGTAGCAGTGGAGAGAGAGAAGTACAGGGTAGCAGTGGAACGAGAAAAGTATAGGGTAGCAGTGGAGCGAGAGAAGTATAGGGTAGCAGTGGAGCGAGAGAAGTACAGGGTAGCAGTGGAGAGAGAGAAGTACAGGGTAGCAGTGGAGAGAGAGAAGTACAGGGTAGCAGTGGAGTGAGAGAAGTACAGGGTAGCAGAGGAGAAAGAGAAGTACAGGGTAGCAGTGGAGTGAGAGAAGTATAGGGTAGCAGTGGAGTGAGAGACGTACAGGGTAGCAGTGGAGTGAGAGAAGTACAGGGTAGCAATGGAGCGAGAGAAATACAGGTTGCAGTGGAGCGAGCGAAATACAGGGTAGCAGTGGAGCGAGAGATGTATAGGGTAGCAGTGGAGAGAGAAATACATGGTAGCAGTGGAGCAAGAGAAGTATAGGGAAGCAGTGGAGTGAGAGAAGTACAGGGTAGCAGTGGAGCGAGATAAGTACAGGGTAGCAGTGGAGAGAAAGAAGTACAGGGTAGCAGTGGAGTGAGAGAAGTACAGGGTAGCAGTGGAGCGAGAGAAGTACAGGGTAGCAGTGGAGAGAGAGAGAAGTACAGGGTAGCAGTGGAGTGAGAGAAGTACAGGGTAGCAGTGGAGAGAGATATGTATAGGGTAGCAGTGGATAGAGAGAAGTTTAGGATAGCAGTGGAGAGAGAAGTACAGGGTAGCAGTGGAGAGAGAGAAGTATAGGGTAGCAATGGAGCGAGAGAAGTATAGGGTAGCAGTGGAGAGAGAGAAGTATAGGGTAGCAGTGGATAGAGAGAAGTTTTAGGGTAGCAGTGGAGAGAGAAGTACAGGGTAGCAGTGGAGCGAGAGGAGTACAGGGTAGCAATGGAGCGAGAAAAGTATAGGGTAGCATTGGAGCGATAGAAGTACAGGGTAGCAGTGGACTGAGAGAAGTACAGGGTAGCAGTGGAGCGAGAGAAACACAGGGTAGCAGTGGAGCGGAGAAGTATAGGGAGCAGTGGAGAGAGAGAAGTATAGGGTAGCAGTGGAGCGAGAGAAGTACTAGGGTAGCAGTAAGTAGAGAGAGAAGTACAGGGTAGCAGTGGAGCGAGAGAAGTACAGGGTAGCAGTGAAGCGAGAGAAATACAGGGGTAGCAGTGGAGTGAGAGAAGTATAGTGTAGCAGTGGCACGAGAGAAGTACAGGGTAGCAGTAGAGAGAGAGAAGTACAGGGTAGCAGTGGAGAGAGAAGTATAGGGTAGCAGTGGAGTGAGAGAAGTACAGGGTAGCAGTGGAGTGAGAGAAGATACAGGGTAGCAGTGGAGTGAGAGAAGTACAGGGTAGCAGTGGAGTGAGAGAAGTATAGGGAAGCAGTGGAGTGAGAGAAGTACAGGGTAGCAGTGGAGCTAGATAAGTACAGAGTAGCAGTGGAGAGAAAAAAGTACAGGGTAGCAGTGGAGTGAGAGAAGTACAGGGTAGCAGTGGAGTGAGAGAAGTACAGGGTAGCAGTGGAGAGAGAGAGAAGTACAGGGTAGCAGTGGAGGAGAGAAGTACAGGGTAGCAGTGATAGGGTAGCAGTGGATAGAGAAAAGTTTAGGGTAGCAGTGGAGAGAGAAGTACAGGGTAGCAGTGGAGTGAGAGAAGTACAGGGTAGCAGTGGAGTGAGAGAAGTACAGGGTAGCAGTGGAGTGAGAGAAGTACAGGGTAGCAGTGGAGCGAGAGAAGTGCAGGGTAGCAGTGGAGCGAGAGAAGTACAGGGTAACAGTGGAGTGAGAGAAGTACAGAGTAGCAGTGGAGTGAGAGAAGTACAGGGTAGCAGTGGAGTGAGAGAAGTATAGGGTAGCAGTGGAGCAAGAGAAGTACAGGGTAGCAGTGGAGCGAGAGAAGTACAGGGTAGCAGTGGAGCAAGTGAGAAGTACAGGGTAGCAGTGGAGAGAGAAGTACAGGGTAGCAGTGGAGCGAGAGAAGTACAGGGTAGCAGTGGAGCGAGAGAAGTACAGGGTAGCAGTGGAGCGAGAAAAGTACAGGGTAGCAGTGGAGTGAGAAGTACAGGTAGCAGTGGAGCGAGAGAAGTACAGGGTAGCAGTGGAGCGAGAGAAGTACAGGGTAGCAGTGGAGCGAGAGAAGTACAGGGTAGCAGTGGAGCAAGTGAGAAGTACAGGGTAGCATGGAGCGAGAGAAGTACAGGGTAGCAGTGGAGCGAGAGAAGTACAGGGTAGCAGTGGAGCGAGAAAAAGTACAGGGTGAAGCAGGTGGAGTGAGAGAAGTACAGGGTAGCAGTGGAGTGAAGAAGTACAGGGTAGGGGGGGGAGGGTAGCAGTGGAGCGAGAGAAGTACAGGGTAGCAGTGGAGTGAGAGAAGGTACAGGGGGTACAGGGAGCGGGGGAGAGTACAGGGTAGCAGTGGAGCAGAGAAGTACAGGTAGCAGTGGAGCAGAAAGTCAGGTAAGCAGTGGAGTGAGAAAAGTACAGGGTAGCAGTAGAGTGAGAGAAGTACAGGGTAGCAGTGGAGTGAGAGAAGTACAGGGTAGCAGTGGAGAGATAAGTACAGGGTAGCAGTGGAGAGAGAAGTACAGGGTAGCAGTGGAGAGAAAGTACAGGGTAGCAGTGGAGTGAGAGAAGTACAGGGTAGCAGTGGAGTGAGAGAAGTACAGGGTAGCAGTGGGAGTGAGAGAAGTACAGGGTAGCAGTGGAGTGAGAGAAGTACAGGGTAGCAGTGGAGTGAGAGAAGTACAGGGTAGCAGTGGAGTGAGAGAAGTACAGGGTAGCAGTGGAGTGAGAGAAGTACAGGGTAGCAGTGGAGCGAGAGAAGTACAGGGTAGCAGTGGGAGTAGAGAGAAGTACAGGGTAGCAGTGGAGTGAGAGAAGTACAGGGTAGCAGTGGAGTGAGAGAAGTACAGGGTAGCAGTGGAGCGAGAGAAGTACAGGGTAGCAGTGGAGTGAGAGAAGTAGCAGGAAGAGAATAGGGTAGAGTGGAGGAAGAAGTACAGGGTAGCAGTGGAGGAGAGAAGTACAGGGTAGCAGTGGAGGAGAGAAGTACAGGGTAGCAGTGGAGGAGAGAAGTACAGGGTAGCAGTGGAGCGAGAGAAGTACAGGGTAGCAGTGGAGCGAGAGAAGTACAGGGTAGCAGTGGAGGAGAGAAGTACAGGTAGCAGTGGGGAGAAGACAGTAGCATGGAGAAGAAGTACAGGGTAGCAGTGGAGCAAGTGAGAAGTACAGGGTAGCATGGAGCGAGAGAAGTACAGGGTAGCAGTGGAGCGAGAGAAGTACAGGGTAGCAGTGGAGCGAGAAAAGTACAGGGTAGCAGTGGAGTGAGAGAAGTACAGGGTAGCAGTGGAGTGAAAGAAGTACAGGGTAGCAGTGGAGCGAGAGAAGTACAGGGTAGCAGTGGAGTGAGAGAAGTACAGGGTAGCAGTGGAGCGTGAGAAGTACAGGGTAGCAGTGGAGCGAGAGAAGTGCAGGGTAGCAGTGGAGTGAGAAAAGTACAGGGTAGCAGTAGAGTGAGAGAAGTACAGGGTAGCAGTGGAGTGAGAGAAGTACAGGGTAGCAGTGGAGTGAGAGAAGTACAGAGTAGCAGTGGAATGAGAGAAGTACAGGGTAGCAGTGGAGTGAGAGAAGTATAGGGTAGCAGTGGAGTGAGAGAAGTACAGGGTAGCAGTGGATTGAGGACAGCATAGGGTAGCAGTGGAGCGAGAGAAGTACAGGGTAGCAGTGGAGCGATAGAAGTATAGGGTAGCAGTGGAGCGATAGAAGTATAGGGTAGCAGTGGAGTGAGAGAAGTACAGGGTAGCAGTGGAGCGAGAGAAGTACAGGGTAGTAGTGGAGTGAGGGACGCATAGCGTAGCGCTGGAGTGTGACGGAAAAGCCGATAAAAAGCGGCTGGAGTGTGACGGAAAAGCCGATAGAAAGCAGCTGGAGTGTGACGGAAAAGCCGATAGAAAGCGGCTGGAGTGTGGCGGAGGATCCCCGGGGAGAGTGGCTGAACTGTGACAGAGAAGCGGAGAGCATGCTGAAACGATGTTGAATTGTATGGTGTTAGCAAAATAAAGTGACGACGGAAAAGCAAGAAGCTGTCGCGTGAAGTTCAGCACTACAGTTCTACCGCACTCTTTGTGTGTGTCTTTTTGTGTGCAAAACAGACAGTGTACAGATTTAGGCCCGAGCCAAGTAAGGGGCCGTCCATAAATGACGTCACGCGATTTTGGCAGATTTTTGACCCCTCCCTCCCCTCTCGTCACACGGCGTCAAAAAAAGTCAGACACCCCCTCAAATATGACGTCACAAAGCTGTGCCCTCCCCTCCCCTAAAACCATGTTTCCATTTTGAAAATAAAACATGCTTCAAATCACTTCAAACTATTGTCATTGTAGTGCGTATTTAATGTGGCGCTGCACTCTCATGTTGTAGGAGAAAACTTTTATTTAAAAGGTGTTGGACATATGAAATTTAGCATAAAATTAACTTGAAAATATTTAACGTCTTACTAAAACTGCAGATGTTCAGAATATTATGTTGAACTTCTCTTATAATCATCAAATATTAAAAGTAATTATAACTATAAAAAAGTACTTGAAACTACGTAGTATAACGAAGCAAAATGGAGAGTACAATTATAACAATCACATAATCATTTCGCTGAATGAAAAGCCCTGGTAGAATGATTAGAATCAAAATGTTTAATAACAATCATTCAAAACATTTACAAAATTCATGTTTCTCCATTCTCCCATGGAGAAGCAAAATGCTCCTTCATGGAATAAATAAAAGGTGACCTTAGTTAATTAAAATAATTAAACAGTTAATAATGAAAATTAATAAAAAATCAGTGTTGTTATGACAATTCTATCGTTTATATTAATTCAAAGTTGCGCATTTTGACGTGACGTCACATTTCTCACCCCCCCTCCCACCCTCGTCACACATCGTCACAAATGTCTGACCCCCCCCTCCCCCCCTAGCTGTGTGACGTCATTTATGGACGGGCCCCGAGTATCTTCGAGAACACGTGTCCGCGTTTTTACGATCAGTGGACGCAAGAAGATGCTCGGTGTAGTCGGCACTTTACTTCGTTCATCATTTCGTTTTCTTTTTCTTTCAATGCTTTGCTTTATGTGCCCTTTTTTGCTTTTCGAAGCGTGGATGGTGCCCAAACGCTCCTGAGAGGCCTCCGTCTCTCCACGGCGGTGGTGGTGGTGTGCGGATTTCACGGATCCCTGTCGGGGAAGACGTCGCTCAGGAGGCCGCGGAGCTGCTTGTAGGTGTCGCGTGTCAGCCACAGCGCCTCCCACACGGGCACCGAGATGCCCGCGTGCTTCTCCAGGATGCGCGTCACCAGCTGGCTGGCGGCCTCGAATCCGCCGTTGTTGGAGGAGACCGCTCGGATTTTCTGGAGGTGACAGAAGACACCAGCAGGCGGCAGTAGCAGCAAGCTCGTGTGCCAGTTCACGTGCGTTGCACTCGTGTGTACGTGTGTGTCTGTGTGTGTCTGTGGGTGTGTCTGTGTGTGTCTATGTGTGTGTCTGTGTGTGTGTCTGTGTTAGTGTGTATATGTGTGTACGTGTGTAAATGTGTGTCTGTGTGTAAGTGTGTGTCTGTCTATCTGTGTGTCTGTGTGTGTGTCTGTGTGTGTGTATGTGTGTGTGTATGTGTGTGTTTCTGTATCTGTATGATCAGCGGAGCGATAGTGTAGTAGTGGTCAGTGCTACGCTGCGCTACGAACCCGGCGACCTGAGTACGATTTCCGCTCACGGCCAACACCGCCACTGACGATTATCTGAACCGGTCCTGGGCCTCGCCTAGGTCGACTCAGCCTCAAATGAGGACCTGGTGCGGTATGTAGTAAACATCGTCACTAGGGAGACAAAGGCGGCCGGGCGTGGTGCTGGCCACCCACCCCCTCATGTGCCGTTCCGGCCTCCATAGATGCTCGCTAGACTCACTTAGTCGTGAGTCGTCTGTCACACACTAGACTTGTGTTGTAGAGTGAAAATCCGATAGTGCGAACTTGCATTAAACTGGAATTCACATTGACAACGTTCTATGCTGCATTACAATGACAGACACGTGTACGGTAGGCCCCGGCGACGAGACACGTACTGAGATCTCTGGCTGCGTCAATATCCCTTGTGCAGAAAATTCATTGAGCAGGGGAGTTAGGTCGCCATGCAGAGCTCCCACCAACGCGGGCAACTCCGATCTGATCTTGTCAAAAAGTTGCTCTGGACTCCGGGGGCTGACGCGTCGACTCTTTGCATCTTCGGGGGCTTGGGGAGCTGTCTCCTTGTCTTGGGATGCGAGGGGGAGAGAAGGGTTGACATGGCAAGTGTTTGTGAGATGAGGAGTTGCGAGTTTTTGCTCCCACGGCCATTCAACGGCACCCCACACCACACCCGCTTTTGAAAAACTCAGTGGCTCAGAAATGTTAACTATCTCTCCTGGTATGCAGGAGGCGTGGGTTCGATCCTGGACCCTGATGCCATGGTGGCTAGGAGATGTTAACTACCTCTCCTGGTATACAGTTTCATGGGTTCGATCCCGGACCCTGATTCCACGGTAGCTAAGAGATGTTAACTACCTCGCCTGGTATGCAGGAGGCGTGGGTTCGATCCTGGACCCTGATGCCATGGTGGCTAGGAGATGTTAACTACCTCTCCTGGTATACAGTTTCATGGGTTCGATTCCGGATCCTGATTCCACGGTAACTAGGAGATGTTAACTACCTCGCCTGGTATCTAGGAGGTCGTGGGTTTGATCCCAACAATGACGATGCCTGCTGAGGTATATTCCAAGGCTGCGTGCAGAGGACGCCTTTTGGCGTTTTGAGACGAGGCTCAAAAGAAAGCTGTCTCTGGTGTGAACCAATCAGTTTCAAAGACAATGCACATATAGTTTTTTTTTTGCATTCTGAGTATTGTGGTTAATGCAGACATGATTCTTTGTAAACGGTTTCAATTTTTGTGTTTTAACATCTTAACACAGCTTTTTTATAGCCAGAAAAAAGCGGAAAACCTATTCGCATATTTTGGTACTGACAAAGGAGGTCCCATGATGTAGATTTTAAATAGTTTTTGTACCATGTTGACTTAAAGTTTTTGTGACTGCTGGAATTCATATTTTTGGGTATTTCGGTCAAATCATGTAGATAGGTTCAAAGAAAATAACAAAAAACTAAAACTACGACGTTTCAATCGCAACACAAGCAGTCGTCTTGAGGAAGACGTGACTTTTCGTACCATGTTGGCAGAACATTTCGGCCTGGTATTTTGTGAGTAAAAAAAGAATAATAATAATAATGTTTATGTTAAAGTTTATCTCACCTCGCCACTGGACCGTTCTCGTCCAGACGTTTTTCTCCTGCTTGCCCCTCTTCGTCAGGGTGAGGAAGACCTCCTCGAAGGCGCCGTCGAACGAGACGTGAATGAAGTTGTTGTCGCTCGCCGGGTTCTCCATCGTCAGTTTCTGCGCGGACGAAACGGGCAGCCAAAAAAAAAAAAGCCGAAGAAGACACCATCACCCCCCTTCTCGCGCATCGTTGACGATCGAGGGCTATTTTCGTTCTGGTTCAGAAAACTACTATTTATTGATACTGGAAGAGAAATCCATGAGGTCGTGGGTTCGATCCCGACCCTGACGATACCTACCGCTCCATATTTGGAGTCTGTGTACCAGGCGAGGGAGCCCAAGATATCACAATTGTGTACTACTATTTTATTTTATACCTACGTGACTTTACCGAAAGAACCAAAGAGTATGGATTCCTGCAGTCACGAAAGCTTCAAATCAAGACTGTGTACTACTGTTTTTTTAGATTATTAATTTGGGCTCCAGGGGTGGAAAATCCACGGGTCAATAATGTTCGTCAAAATCTCAACGCGCGCAGTTAAATCTGCAGGTCGGACGAACCACTCGCGTGGCTGATCGCGAGTTAACCGTAGTCGAAAACAATCGCTCGCTCGACGATCTGAACTCGAAATTTTCAACTGCAGACGAAAACGGGAAGGACGGCTCACCTGCGGCTGTATCGAATTCGTGGCGACGTCGCAGCTCAGCGCGTAACGTTTGGCCACCACCAGCGTTTCGTCCGACTTGGGAGGAATGTTGTAATACTCGTAGCGTTCTTGCCGCAGCTTCCTCTTCAGGCGCTGAGAAATCAAACGGGTCCATGGTGTCGGAACGCTCTCCCCCCCCCCCACCCGCACGCTTGCCAACCGGTGCCGACTTGAGTAGCTCAGGGTTCAGGGGGGTCGCCGTCCGATTCGACGACGCGTCGATTTTAACGACCACAAAAAATTATATATCTGCGGACCCCTTTTTTTTCCGGTATCAATAACACAGGAGGTGTAATCATAAACTTCAAAGGCTAAATAGACACCAATAATCACGACAAGGCACCAGCGAGTCTGTGTTAACCACACAATCGTGCTTGCGGTAAAACGTATTGATTCTAAAGGTGGAGGGGAATAAATCCGGAGCACCCTTGAGGAAAAGAATCCATGCAACCACGACGGGAAGAATATGCAAAGCTCAAGTATACAGCATGCGACAGCATTGGACTCGAAACCACCGCCTACCTGCATACAAGGCGAGTTAGTCAACATCTCCTAGGCAACGTGAGTGTTAGGGTTCGGGATCGAACCCACGACCTCCTGTACACCAGGCGAGGTTGATAACATCTCAACATTGAACCCACGACCTCCTGTGTACCAGGCGAGGTAGTAAACATCTCCTAACCACCGTTGGCGTCATGGTCTTTGATCGAACCCACAACCTCCTGTGTACCAGGCGAGGTAGTTAACATATCAAAATTGAACCCACGACCTCCTGTATACCAGGCGAGGTAGTCAACATCTCAACATCGAACCCACGACCTCCTGTATACCAGGCGAGGTAGGTAACATCTCCTGGCCACCGCATTGCAGTGAAACGCGTTGTAAGTGTGACAGCCACACCTCAAGCTAAGGACTCGCAGCCACGTGGTCCACCAACACACGGCCATCTTGTTCTATGGTCCACCAAACCATTACAACAACAATAACTGCAGTGTATTCTCGATTATCCCCTTGCATTTTATGCAATTACTGGAATAACCGCGGACCTGAAATTTTGACAGGAACTATTAAATCATGGATTTTGCCTTTTGCCTAAATAATCGTAAAGCATACCAGTTTTACAACATTGTTATTCTTGTAAATGTTTATTGCAAGTGACAAGGTGTTTGAACCGAACAAATGTGTTGCTCCGGTTAATCTGGAATCCACGTGATCGCCTCCACAGTATAGTTGCAATATATCATTGCAATGAGGCAGCGTTTGATCGATGTCTGATTGGCTCTGGCTTTGCTGTCCACTCAGTGGGGCAGCGCTTGATCGATGTTTGATTGGCTCTGGCTTTGCTGTCCACTCAGTGTGGCAGAGTTTGATCGATGTCTGATTGGCTCTGGCTTTGCTGTCCACTTAGTGTGGCAGAGTTTGATCGATGTCTGATTGGCTGTAGGCTTTGCTGTCCACTCATTGGGGCAGAGTTTGATCGATGTCTGATTGGCTGTGGCTTTGCTGTCCACTCAGTGTGGCAGAGTTTGATCGATGTCTGATTGGCTGTAGGCTTTGCTGTCCACTCATTGGGGCAGAGTTTGATCGATGTCTGATTGGCTGTGGCTTTGCTATCCACTCAGTGTGGCAGCGTTTGATTGATGTCTGATTGGCTGTAGGCTTTGCTATCCACTTAGTGTGGCAGAGTTTGATCGATGTCTGATTGGCTGTAGGCTTTGATATCCACTTACTGGGCTGATTCGTCTCCTGGACGGGAGCCAGGAAAGTGTTTTCACTGAGTAACCGTGCAACATCGATCTCATATTAATTCTAAACAATAAAAAGTGTCAGCTGTGCTTCATTTTAAGTGATTTATCAGATCATTTCTTTTGTGAGTTTACATTTACGAAACTGTGCGACGGCAGGAGAAGTTTCGACGTAATCTATGCCTTTACTTTCGGCTTTCCTTGAGAGATCCACGGAATAACGATGACACTTTTGGATTACCCACGACTCTTCAATCGCCCGTCGGCCGCCCCCCCCCTTCTCCGTTATCAAGCGCGGACAAACAGAGACAGTCTCCCGCGATCGACGCTGCCGAAGGGCAAAACCCGACTCACTTCGATGTTGGCGTCGGCGTAGGGGACGACGTGCAGCTGCAGCTTCGTGAGCGAGCCGGGAACCTTGAAGACGAGTACGGCCGCGTGCACGTGGTACACGAGCCCGGGGATCCACCGGAGCACCGCCGTGAATTTTGACAGCGACGAGGTGAGGACCCTCACGTGCGTCCGCGAAACGAGCTGCGGGTCTCTCACCTCGATGTTGCCGTCCCTCGTGTGGAGGACTTTTATAGCGGACTTGTGTTTCCAGCCTGGGGATGGGAGAAGGGTCGCAGCGGGCTCATGCTACTCAGAGACTCCTCAATACTGCACCATAGACTCAGCACTGCCCATAAACTCGGGACTGAACCATGGACTCAACACTGAGACTCAACAATGCACCATAGACTCAATACTCTATCAGACTCAACCCTGCACAATAGACTCAACACTGCACCATAGACTCAATACTGCATCATAGATGCAACACTGCACCATAGACTCAATACTGCACCATAGACTCAACACTGCACGATAGACTAAACACTACCCATAGACTCAACACTGGACCATAGACTCAATACTGCACAAAATACTCAACACTACCCATAGACTCAATACTGCTTTCCATGGACTCAACACTGCACCATAAACTCAACACTGCACCATAGACTAAACACTGTCCATAGACGTAATACTGCACATAGACTCAACAGTGTCCATGAAATATTTGAGACCGTGAGCATAACGACAATGTGGATTAGGGCGAGAGGAGTCCGCAATATATAATAGCTTCTAGGTGCGACGTGTGAAACTGAGATGTTAACTCACTCGCCTGGTATGCAGGAGGTCGTGGGTTCGATCCCGACCCTGAAGACTGCTGTATATTTGGAATCTGCGTCTTTCTCTCTTCCTATGGTGCTCACTGCGTGGATTTGTCTCCATGTCCTCTGTTTTTTTACCCTTCACATTTAGAATCAGTGTTACAAGTTTACAGTGTTTGGCTGTTGCGACGAGCGTCCACACGACGGTGATGATGATATCTGAGCACTTCGTATTGCTCGGAGTTTAGTTTGAAGGCATCACGGGAGGAGGAGGAGTCACAGTGGGATTTGGCCCCTCTCCCCCTGTTCCCCCTATGGACGGCTCTGGGTACTGCATCAAACTAAAACTGAAAAACATTTCGCGTACTCGAAGTGTGTAAATGTTGTTGTGGCTACACTCTTCAGCACACACAAGCGGTTAGTGCTGAAGTAGTCAATTAGTAACTAAAATTGGCAAGTTTTTTGTTACATGACGCAAACCGCTAGCTCGCTGGCTATGTTTGGTGGTGGTGGGTTAGCAACACATTTATATTAACGTTAAAAACCAAAAAACTGAACTACGTTTTATTTTACCAGGTGAAAAAGCTGACTGAGATGTATAGCTTATTGTTCAGAAGCGACCAGGCTATCACAAATGACAGTTTATAGGAGCAACGAAATACTCTCAATGCGTGATGTCCATTCTAAATGTTGAGGGTAAAACCGAAGCACCTGGGGACAAATCTATGCGACCATCATGAGGAGAGAAAGAGAGGGACATGCGGACTCCAAATATACAAGGTCGGGATCAAACCCACCACCTGTATACCAGGCAAGGGAGTTAACATTTTCTAGCCACTGTGGGTATTAGGATCTGGGATTAAACCCACGACCTCCTGCATACCAGGTGGGGTAGTTAACATCTCCTAGCCACCGTGGTGCCCAATTTATTTCGCTGCTTCTCATTTGCCAAGGGTCCCAGTGGCACTGTGACGCAAACAACTCGTGACTAAAATGAGATGCAACTCAATTGACTCACGACTCAAACGACTCGCGACTCAAATGACAACGGCGACTGAAAATGACTCACGACCAAATTTGCGGTCATAATGGATTGTGCGTGTGGGCTGCATTCGTTGTAACAAAGTTTACACTTCAGGTCGAGGTAGTGCGGGATCATTAGGGCGTGAAGGCCGCCATCGCAGCCGTCCCAGTTGATGTCAAACGTGGCGCTGATGGGGACGAACTGCCCTTGGAACAGCTCAGCAGGCCACTCCCTCAGGCCGTAGCGAAGCCGTCCGGCTGCGCCCACCTCGAAGATGAGATCGGTAGCTTTGCAGTGGAAGGTGCCGCCTGATGAAGCGTCGAACCTGCGAGGAAAATTTAGCGTAGTGTATAGTGTAGTGTATAGTGTAGTGTGTAGTGTAGTGTAGTGTGTAGTGTAGTGTATAGTGTAGTGGATAGTGTAGTGTGTAGTGTAGTGTGTAGTGTAGTGTATAGTGTAGTGGATAGTGTAGTGTGTAGTGTAGTGTAGTGTATAGTGTAGTGGATAGTGTAGTGTGTAGTGTATAGTGTAGTGTATAGTAGTGTAAAGTAGTGTATAGTGTAGTGTATAGTGTATAGTAGTGTAGTGTATAGTGTAGTGTATAGTGTATAGTGTAGTAGTGTATAGTAGTGTATAGTGTAGTAGTGTATAATAGTGTAGTGTATAGTGTAGTGTATAGTGTAGTGTATAGTGTAGTGTATAGTAGTGGATAGTGCCATATTTAGTGTAGTGTACAGTAGAGTATAGTGTCGTGTACAGTGTAGTGTATAGTGTATAGTAGTGTAGTGTACAATAATGTCGTGTATAGTGTAGTGTATTGTGTTTAGTGTATAGTGTAATCTATATTGTTTAGTGTATAGTGTAATGTTTAGTAGAGGCCGACCGAAACTGAATTTCTGGTTTCGGCCGAAACCAGACCGAAAGTTTAACTACACTTTCGACCGAAACCGAAAGTTTAACTACACTTTCGACCGAGACCGAAACAGAAAGGTATATAATCGAAGTCACCGAACACAAGATTTATGAAATATGTCATGATGCAATGCTATACAATACAATGGCAACCCCCACAGCCTCTTCGTAGTGGAGGTAAATCAGCTCTCCGATCTTACATTTATATGCAAATTCCATTTCTAGCCCCGCCCACTTACGCTTGGGCTACACCCATCTCAAACCTATGCAACATCCTGCCTCAGCAGCTCCCCCGCTATATTGTTTCACCTGATGACGATTGCTTGGGTTGTGATCGAAACGTCGTGATATTTTTATATTTTTTCTATCTGCGTGGCTTTACCGAAAGACCCAAATAATATATATTATTGCATATGACTATTAAACTGTAGTGTATTTATACACAATGTAAGAGTTTATAAAAAATTGATTATAAATGTACATTAATGTCTAATGAAGTACAACACTGTACAGTAAATTATTCACTAATCATCAATAGCATCCGGCTCAGATAGAATACTATAGATGATTGTTTTCAATATGTCAGAACACTTTAGATTACTATCACTATATTAGAACGTATTCTTTGAGTCTTTCCGTA
The DNA here is from genome assembly GCA_018977245.1 of Lethenteron camtschaticum. NCBI lineage: Eukaryota > Metazoa > Chordata > Hyperoartia > Petromyzontiformes > Petromyzontidae > Lethenteron > Lethenteron camtschaticum. The sequence goes on along the minus strand of WFAB01001320.1, from coordinate 224,356 downwards.
AAGTCACGGAGCTAGGTTCTAATTAATACTGAAGGCAGCTTTCTCCTGATGATGATTGTGTTGTGATCGAAACGTCGTAGTTTTTTGTTTATTTTATTTTAATTAATTAAACCTCATTTACCTGACTTTACCGAATGAGCAAAACAACACGAATTCCTGCACAAGTCACGAAAGCTTTAAGTCAAGGTTTATATTAGAACACTATATATATTTTCTTTGGGACTCGTTTCTAGCCCTGGCGATAGACTTACACACCCTCAAATGCACGTCGACGTGATGGCTGGGGCGGTGTTTTTTAACTCTTCGCATACGCGCCCCCCCTGAGTGGAACGAAAGTACGAGTCGCAAGGTGCCAGCGTGAATCAGGGGCGTACCCAGCGGGATCCGAGTTCTCTGCGTCACAAGTAGATCATTGTGACCGGACCGACCACTCCCACCCACTCATCCACCACATCCCGGCACGAGGTTGTACGAGGGTTTTTGGTGCGCTCACGAGTAGGCGTCGCCGGAGAAATTTGGCGTGACTGCGGTGACGGCGCAGCCCGCCATCGCCGTGACGACGCCGTCGTGCGCAGTCGCGCTCGGTTCTTCTCTTGGAGAGGTCTACGGAAGGCGACGGTGAGGGGGCGGGGAGGGGGAGTACACAGTGACAGCAAGGGAATGCGTCCATTAGTTTGTGTCTCAAACCTCTTGTCCTGGTGAGGGTCACAGCAACAGCAGCAGCGTGTCAAGTAGGGTGGTCCAGACCTCCCTTACGGCGACAGACTCTAGCTCTACATTACTAGACACTACACTAGGATACACTATACACTACTATACACTATACTACTATATATTATACACACAAAAAAACACTACACTACTATACAAAACTACTATACACTACAATACACTACTATACATTATACACTAAAAAACACACTACACTACTATACACTACTACAATATACACACTTTCTCTCAACACTTTATCTCTCTTCACTTTACCTCTCTTCACTTTCTCTCCGATCACTTTATCTCTCAATAGAAGTTCAACAAACACGTGATAGACACGTGCAACATACACATTCAACGTCAAGCAAGGACTTCACGTTCTCTCGTTGGAATATGGATGGGTCCACATTGCTACGAGTTCTCTGAGCAGGGTGATTGTCCGTGTGTCCAGGGAGTCCGTGTGGAACAGCCCTGGGTTATGAGAAGCTCACCAGCATCTCCGGTGGCATCTGCTTCTCGTCATAGCTGAGTTGAAACCTGTAAACAAGGACAAAGATCACCCACCGTGAGGCCCTAACAGATTGGTGGGTGGCCGGTTCTATTTCCGGCCGCCTTTGCCTCCTCAGTGGCGATGTTTACTACTCCAGCGCCGCTACACCAGGTACTCATTTGAGTCGACCTAAGGAAGGCCCAGGACTGTGGGCGGGTTTCGGCTCGGAGTTTTTAGCGCTAACCACTACTACACCACCGCTCCCCTTTCGGCTGCAATAAGGTCACTAATTTCTCCACTGGGCACGTAGCTCAGGGCGGAGCAGAGTTTAACCCTGCCCACGCGCCTGAACGCACCAATACCAACACCCGCGCCATTTGCCGCTAAGTGACGGTGACATCACCGAGGCGTCTGTGCCAGGCCAGGTGCACTTTGAGGCCACGTGAAGTGTCGAAGGCTCGCTGCTGACAGGAGGTCTCGGGACAGACCAAGCAGGTGCCATGGGTTGACTGACTGAGATGACCGGTAGATGCACTGCCAGCCGTAGCCTCTACTGTGCCAGGCTAGGTGCAGGAGGTATTGGGACAGACCGATCAGGTGCAATGTGTTTGCTGACTGAGATAACCGGTAGATGCACCACCAGCTGTACCCCTTACACACACACCAACCAATACCAATACTACGTAGTGGTGACATCACCACGACGCTTGTGCCAGGCTGTGGGCACGTTGAGCCCACGTAAAGTGTCGAACACCCACTGGCAGGAGGTCACGGGGCAGACCCAGGTGCCACGGGTCGACTGACCGAGATGACCGAGATGACTGGCTGATGCACCACCTGTGCCCCCTACTGTGCCAACTTGCTGTGCTTAGCCACCCGGTGCTCCGCTCGTTGTTGTGAGCGTCGCTCCTCTCCCCTCCGTTGTTGATGGAGAGCGACTTCCTCCAACTGCCCAGTAGCGTCCTACACGAGCCTCCTCCACAGAGGCCGATCTTGACACTGCTTGTACCAGTCATCGGCAAGTTCACTCAGCTCCACATCCTCCTGTACCACATCACTACATCTCTTCTCTAGCCCGTGCCACACCCGTTTAGCCCCCACGATCCGGCCGAACAAAAGCTGTTTAGGCATGCGGTGACTGGGCATGCGGGCTACATGGCCCAGTCAATGCAGCCTTGCCTGCCGGAGGAGCTCACCGATGGGACTTGCCCAGATCTTTCACGGATTTGTGAGACTCTCACACAATCCAGCCTGGTTAAACCCAGGATGGATTGTAGGCAGGCCAGCCTAAATGTTTCAAACCGGCGAAGATGTTCTACTAGGGGGGTCCACATTTCGCAAGCGTAGAGAATGACTGTGGCCGAGAAGACCTGAAGCTTCGTGCGGAGCGACAGACCAGGTAGCTTCCACACAGTGTTACACAACCGCTCGACTGATTCAGAGTGAGACCTCTGCTGTTCAACCGGAGCCGGTCTTGAGCACACTGCCCAGGTATGAGAAACTCTCCACTCTCTCAACAACTGCCCTATCACCAATTGGGAGTTGTGGGGGTGGAGTGTCCGATGGTAAAAAATACCCAGGCAGGTGCTTAGTTTTGGTGGGCTGATGGTAAGGCCCCACCTCTTGGTGGCAAGCTCCAGGTTCAACAGCAGTGCCTCCAACTCCATCCTCTAAGTGAGCAGCAATTACCAGATCATCGGCACACATAACGTGGTTGAGCATAGGGAGCCATCCCTTGACCGCACCCGGGCATGGATCAGCCTCCCATTGTATCTGTACCAGATGGAAATTCCTCCAGTACAGCTATTAAGGGCTTGAAGAACTACGTGGTCAAAATAGATGTTAAATAATGTTGGAGCCAGAGGACATCCCTGTCGCACCCCAAGGTGTACAGGGAATAGCTCTGACTCCCGGCCACGTAGTTTTACCCGGGCCCGCTCACCATCATGAAGGCCCTTAATGATCGTGAACAGGGGTCAGGGACTCCGAAAGCACGAAGAACAACCCAGAGCCCAGACCTACTGATGGTATAATATGCCTTGACCAGGTTAATAATGCAGACATGTAGGTCTTGTTGAAATTCCCTACACCTCTGTTGAAGCAGACGGACAGAAAATATGGCATCTGTGCAGGACCACCCTTTCCTGAAACTGCATTTGGGCTTTGCAAGCTTCTCCTCAGCGTGCCTAGCAAGGCGATGTTGAATAATCCTAGCCAGGACTTTTCCCGGCCCACTGAGGAGTGAGATGCCCCTGTAGTTGTTAAAGTCTGTGCAGTCCCCCTTCTTAAAGAGGGGGACCACCAGGCATCCTTCCAATCCTGCAGAACCCGTTCAGTGGTCCAGACTTGTTATGATGTCATGTAGGGCAGTCTATGCACAAACGCCACCCTCGCTCAGCATTTTGCTTGGGAGATCATCTCTGCCCGGTGCCTTTCCTGGTCTCAGACTCCGGATCGCCCTCAGTACTTCCTCAACAGCTGGCACCTCAGCCAGCCACTCACAGTGGGTGACCTCTTCCAATATTTGAGGCACCGCAGCCTCAGCAGGGTTATCCCCACTTTGTGCCATGATGTTTTCCTGGCTGAGAGATTTTCCCTCCCCCAGGACCTCACAGAAATGCTCAGCAAATCTGCAAACCTGTTCCTGGGGGTCGGAGATTGGATCACCATTCTTTACCTTAATGATGGTAATATGTGTGGTGCTGCAGGTTACTTTTTTGATGGAATTAAAGAGTGATTTGTGATCGCGGGCCATTAAGGCAGACTCCATCTCTTCAGCAACCCGCGACCACCACCCATCCATGCAGCGCCTCACGGCTCTCCGAACCTCCGAGCGAAGGCTGTCGTAAGCCTCCTCATTCTCCGACGTGGGCTGCTGTAGCTGATGAGAGTGGGCCTGTCGCTTTTTCTCAGCCAGTTTGAACACATTCTCTGTCAGACAGGTTATTATGGGAGGTCTGGACCATGTACCTAAAGCAGCCATTGCAGCTGCATGAGGCACAGTCCTAAACCTCGCCCATTCCCCCTCGACATCAGGAGGAGTGGGGGACGATGCCAACCCCAGCCACAAGCTATGATTAAATTATCGCTTGCAACTTTCATCAGCTAGCTGAAACCATGCCACTAAGGGTTCAAATGGGGTCCTGGGTGGACACCCACCACCGGAGTGGAAGAATGGCAGGCGCATCTTACAGATGACAAGTCGATTGTCAGTGGGCAGATCAGCTCCACGGTAGGTCCAGGTGTCAAGGACATGGGCTTGCATCCGCTGTTCCATCACTACGTAGTCCAGCAGATACTCGTGCTTGGACCCGGCATGCATCCATGATGTTGTGTGGATCCGCCGATGCCGGAACAGCGTGTTGGTAATTACAAGCCCATGGGCTGCACAAAAATCTAGCAGCCTCCTACCGTTGTTATTGAGCTGATCTGGCCCATGCCTTCCAATCACTGCAGACCAGGTGCCAGCATCATGACCAACTCGGGCATTGAAGTCAACCAACCGGACCCCAATGGTATCTCCCACGTCGGCAGAACCTGTATTCCGCACAGGTCCAGGCAGTACCCATCCACCTCCAGACAGAGCAGCGGCAGCCTCTCCTCTGCAGCGAAAATCTGAATATTCCAGGCGGCCCAACCGCGGTGGTCCCCCTGTTCCTGGGGGAGCCCCGAGGAGGAGGAGGTGAGTGGATGAATGAGTGATTAGGTGGAAGGGTGAGTGGTTAAAAGAGTAGGTGGGTGAGAGAATTGGTGTGTGGGTGGGTGGTTGATTGATTGAGTGGGTGGGTGGGTGGTTGGTTGAGTGAGTGAGTGGGTGGGTTGGTGAGTGAATTGGTAGATGGGTGAGTGTGTGGGTGTGTTGGTGGGTGGTTGATTGAGTGAGTGGGTGGGTGGGTGGGTGGTTGGTTGGTTGAGTGAGTGGGTGGGTGGGTGGTTGGTTGAGTGAGTGGGTGGGTTGGTGGGTGAGTGAACGGGTAGATGGGTGAGTGTGTGGGTGAGTTGGTGGGTGGTTGATTGAGTGAGTGGGTGGGTGGTTGGTTGAGTGAGTGGGTGGGTTGGTGGGTGAGTGAATGGGTAGATGGGTGAGTGTGTGGGTGAGTTGGTGGGTGGTTGATTGAGTGAGTGGGTGGGTGGTTAGTTAAGTGAGTGGGTGGGTTGGTGGGTGAGTAAATGGGTAGATGGGTGAGTGTGTGTGTGAGTTGGTGGGTGGTTGATTGAGTGGGTGGGTGGTTGGTTGAGTGAGTTGGTGGGTTGGTGGGTGAGTGAATGGGTAGATGGGTGAGTGTGTGGGTGAGTTTGTGGGTGGTTGATTGAGTGAGTGGGTTATTGGTTGATTGAGTGAGTGGGTGGGTTGGTGGGTGAGTGAATGGGTAGATGGGTGAGTGTGTGTGTGAGTTGGTGGGTGGTTGATTGAGTGAGTGGGTGGGTGGTTGATTGAGTGAGTTGGTGGGTTGGTGGGTGAGTGAATGGGTAGATGGGTGAGTGTGTGGGTGAGTTGGTGGGTGGTTGATTGAGTGAGTGGGTGGGTGGGTGGTTGATTGAGTGGGTGGGTTGGTGGGTGAGTGAATGGGTAAATGGGTGAGTGAGTGAGTGAGTGGGTGGGTGGGTAGATGGGTAGATGGGTGAGTGTGTGGGTGAGTTGGTGGGTGGTTGATTGAGTGAGTGGGTGGGTTGGTGGGTGAGTGAATGGGGAGATGGGTGAGTGAGTGAGTGGGTGGGTAGATGGGTAGATGGATGAGTGTGTGGGTGAGTTGGTGGGTGGTTGATTGAGCGAGTGGGTGGGTTGGTGGATGAGTGAGTGAATGGGTAGATGGGTGAGTGAGTGAGTGGGTGGGTGGATAGATGGGTAGATGGGTGAGTGTGTGGGTGAGTTGGTGGGTGGTTGATTGAGTGAGTGGGTGGGTGGTTGGTTGAGTGAGTGGGTGGGTTGGTGGGTGAGTGAATGGGTAGATGGGTGAGTGAGTGAGTGGGTGGGTGGGTAGAATGGTAGATGTGTAGGGGTTATTACGGGAGAAACAGCGGACAAGAAACACAGGGGTGTCGGCACCCGCACACACGGGTGGCCACACCAACGTCCGCACCCATTAACCACTGGGATCCCCCACAACCCCGCCCCTCCGAGGGGATCTCTATAAAAGGCGGGGAGCCAGAGAGCTCGGGAGAGTTCGACACGAAGCTGACCAGTGAAGATTGAAGACTCTGAGATTAGGCCCTGGGACTCCCCTGTCTCGCTGCCCTTGTCAGGGCCGAGCTGGGAAAGCCAGCGGCGCGGCCCAAGAGCTCCCGGACCACTGCCCTTTGAAGGGCAGGGCCGGCTAAGCTGGTGCCGAGATCTGCGCTTACCAGGGCCAGATAAGATAGCCTCCCGTAGCCCATTAGAGGAGGACTGGGGAGCAGGACAGATGGCTTAGTACTAGGGTGGTTTCCCAGATAGTACGGGTGAAGGGGCCGTTACCCCTTCAACTATTGTGTCTGTCCCTGAGTTAATAAAAAGAGTGTGCCTCAACTCCGGAGTCCGCCTCCCTGCTACTCACTACAGATGGGTGAGTGTGTGGGTGAGTTGGTGGGTGGTTGATTGAGTGAGTGGGTGGGTGGTTGGTTAAGTGAGTGAGTGGGTGGGTGGGTGGGTAGATGGGTAGATGGGTGAGTGTGTGGGTGAGTTGGTGGGTGGTTGATGGAGTGAGTTGGTGGGTTGGTGGGTGAGTGAATGGGTAGATGGGTGAGTGTGTGAGTGGGTGGGTGGGTAGATGGGTAGATGGGTGAGTGTGTGGGTGAGTTGGTGGGTGGTTGATTGAGTGAGTGGGTGGGTTAGTGGGTGAGTGAATGGGTGGGTGGGTAGATGGGTAGATGGGTGAGTGTGAGTGGGTGAGTTGGAGGGTGGTTGATTGAGTGAGTGGGTGGGTTGGTGGGTGAGTGAACGGGTAGATGAGTGAGTGTGTGGGTGAGTTGGTGGGTGGTTGATTGAGTGAGTGGGTGGGTGGTTGGTTGAGTGAGTGAGTGAGTAGGTGGGTGGGTAGATGGGTAGATGGGTAGATGGGTGAGTATGTGGGTGGGTGGGTGTGTAGATGGGTAGATGGGTGAGTGTGTGGGTGAGTTGGTGGGTGGTTGATTGAGTGAGTGGGTGGGTTAGTGGGTGATTGAATGGGTGGGTGGGTAGATGGGTGAGTGTGTGAGTGGGTTAGTTGGTGGGTGGTTGATTGAGTGAGTGGGTGGGTTGGTGGGTGAGTGAACGGGTAGATGGGTTAGTGTGTGGGTGAGTTGGTGGGTAGTCCTCGTGCGAGGGGAACCTCGCTGTATCAACCTTTCTTCATTGCAGCTTCCTCTCCCGTTAAACCCCCAATACCCTCAGACCCCCCCCCCCCTCCACACACACACACCTGGCACCGACACCTCTCGCCGGCGCAGGAGCGGCTGGAGCGCTGCCAAAGACGCAGCGCCGCGAGCTGTACGCTCGAATTGGAATTGGCAGCGGCCGCCTCCATCCACCCGCCACCGCCGCGGCCGCCTCGTTGGTTTCGCTGCCACTGCGGTTGGGTGGCTGCCTCCCACCCCTTCCGGCTGATGGAGGTGGTGGTGGCGGTGGCAGTGGCGGTGGTGGTGGCGGTGGCGGTGGTGGTGGAGTGGGTTTGGCTGATAGAGGTGGTGGTGGTGGTGGTGGTGGAGTGGGTTTGGCTGATGGAGGTGCTGGCGGTGGTGGTGGTGGTGGTGGCGGTGGCAGTGGCGGTGGTGGTGGTGGTGAGGGTTTGGCTGATGGAGGTGGTGGTGGTGGTGTGGGTTTGGCTGGCGGTGGTGGTGGTGGTGGTGGTGTGGGTTTGGCTGGCGGTGGTGGTGGTGGTGGTGGTGTGGGTTTGGCTGATGGAGGTGGTGGTAGCGGTGGTGGTGGTGGTGTGGGTTTGGCTGATGGAAGTGATGGTGGTGGCGATTCCAGTTTCAATGGCACTGGTGCAGACATCTTGATGAAGTATCTACACAGCACATCGTATGACAGACATCAACATCAACAAGACTATGCCAATTTTATCATCAATATCAGACACTCAATCATAGAATCACAAACAACGAGACCTCATGTATTCCAAAGAGGTCCAGGTTGTACTGGTTCATGTCCTGATAGAGGAGTGGCAGCTTCTTCTCAACAGACTCACCCCAGAACCAGTCAACCAGACCTCCTGTATTTCACAGAGTTCAGGCAGTACCAGTCCACCCCCTGACACAAAGGTCAAGGCAGTACCGTTCCTCCTTCCAACAGAGTATTTGAAGCGTCTCCTCTATACACAAAGACCCCATAACCAAACCACTGAACCCGTATAACAAAGAGGTCCAGGCGGTATTGGTCCAGCTCCAGACAGAACAGCGGCAGCCTCTCCTCTGCAGCGAGAGTTGCGAATATTCCACGCGGCCAAACCGCGGTGGTCCCCCTGTTCCTGGGGGAACCCCGAGGAGGAGGAGGAGCGGGGAGGCTTTCCCTGTGGCTACGCCAAGTCGTGGTTAGGGCCAGAGGGCAACAGAGAATCGTCTTTCTCTCTCTTACCCGGCTGGGTGGTCCAAAAATCGTGGTAGGTACCAAACAACCCTCGTCTCGTTGCAAGATAAGATCCATCGTGTAGCATTAACAGACCTTTGGGACAAGTTTTGTTAGCAAGTAGCGGCACGTATGTGTAGTATAGTAAACTACGGCGGGAGGCCACTTGACGGGTAGCACACTTTATTCACACTTGGGTTGTCACAATAACACGTGTTGTCACTACAGCTCACGCTACACGTTCCACCTGACACGTGTGGTATCTACAGCTCACGCTACACGTTCCACCTGACACGTGTGATATCTACAGCTCACGCTACACGTTCCACCTGACACGTGTGGTATCTACAGCTCACGCTACACGTTCCACCTGACACGGGTGGTTACTACAGCTCACGCTACCCGTTCCACCCGGCTACACACACACGGGCATTCCAGCCCCGTAGCATCCGGGGGAACCTCTAGACTCACCCCAGCTTGGGTATGGATCACGACCACTGGGTCCCGCGGCCCGGTCCTCACACGGACGTCCGGCCCCCGGGTCCCAAAGTCCCGCCTCTGAGCCACACAGGGCCCCGGTCCTTACAAGGACAGCGGGACTAGGTGTCTCAGGGCCCTATCTCTTCCTCCTCCGTCTTCCGTCTTCACTGGTCACCAACTTCTCCTGAGCGCCCGCGCGCACCGCCTTATATAGCCCTCCGCTCCAAGGAGACGGAGCCTATGCGGACCGCGATGTGAGCACCCACCCTAGCCGACCAATCATCACGCGCTGCCACACGATCCCTTCTTGTGTCAGCGCACATAACCAATCACCACGCGCTGCCACACGATCCATCACTGTCAGTGCGTGTCACCAACACACAGCCAATCACCATCACATAACCCATGACCCCGCGCTGACCTATGATCCCTCACCATCAGCGCGCGTCACCAACACACAGCCAATCACCACGCGCTACCCCACGATCCCTACAGCCAGCGCGTATCACCACTACATCCCCCCCCCACATAGCTCGCAGCCGGCCCGGCTGCCAACAACAACAAAACAACAACAACAAAAAATTCCTGCTCTTGCCCACCAGCAGTCCTCCCTTGAGGACCAGCACAGACATCGCACGTACACAGCATGTACCCACGGTCACTCTCAACAAAACCCCCAGTCACACACCCTCGCGTGGAGAGAGCCACGCTCCCCAGCGGTAACGTTTAACTCGCCCTAACCCAGAGCGGAACAAGTCCGCGGCCCTTCCCGCTGGAGGACCCGCATAGAGAATCCCTGCTCCATGCTAGCCAGGTCACCCCGTTCGCTGGCACATAACAAAACCTCTACTCCAAATCCCGTGAGCCCCCGGCACACCAGGTTCGGTTTGCCACCGCACAACTGAACCATGACTCCCCGACCCATATGAGCACACGGCCCATTAGTTTGAGACATACCACGGAGGTTTCGCCTCCGGGCTGTCAGGTCAGCCATCAGCCATAGGCCAATGTGACCACAATTCGTGCATCACCCAATCAACAATGGCAGGCATAAACAGATGGAATATTTGCCCCACCGAGGTTTTTCCCGCGCGCTCCAAAATGGCGGCCCCCTTCGCCAAGCGCGTTCTCGCAATATCTCGCGCGCACTCAAAATGGCGGCCCCTTGCGCAAAGCGCATCGTCGCCATACCCCGCGTGCGCGCAAAATGGCGGCCCAACGTGCGAACACGTGGCCAGTTTTCCCCGTGCATGCACCCCAGCTGCCCTTAGCTGAGGGTCACAAGACGCATCCCCCATCACGTTGTAACAACCCCACCAACGATAGACGCACAGCCCCAGCTTGCTGCGCACAGCAGTCATATCGGGGAAATTTTAACCAATATTTTACCAAAACACATTGGTTACACACACCAACTAGCAAAGCAACTCCTGGCTGCATGCAATCAACCGAATGAGCGACGCCACTTGGCGCCAATTGACGGTCCCATCACCCTTAACATCTGAGCCACCCACAACGGCGTCATCGCGCACCCTCATTTTCCAAAAAGCTCAATTACCCCTATAATATACACGCAATCTCGTGTGCACAACACCCATACAACCAAATTTTTGGGTCCCCCTCTATAATATACACGCAATCTCGTGTGCACAACACCCATACAACCAAATTTTTGGGTCCCCCTCGAATTTGTTACCAATTTCCAACAGGTACGCACAATTAATAACAATCCCAACCCCAATAGTCAACCAATGCATCGCACCCCATAACCGTACAGAACAGTGTAACAGCACATGCAGTCAGCATATCGCGATCACACGCGTACATTTAAGCACAATAGCAACCAGATCTGCAGGCAACCAACACACCATTAATCCTGTCGTAACTTTGCAGCAACAACACAAATATTATCTCTCTTGCAACAACCGCATCGCACACAACACCTCGCAGCACAATACACCAAAAAAATATATTTTTCAATTAAGCCCGTCGCACACGGTAACCCACGAGATGGTACAGCGCAGGATACCCGACGCTCCCGAGTTAATAATTAACTTTGCCATCAAGATAACAACTCCACGCCGCAGCGCACACACACTCTTTGACACTCAGCAAGCACAGCAGACTCTCCTTCCATCCTAAACACAAACTCATACACACTAATTGACACCGAGCAACAAGCAAATAGCGCGTTCATCCAGAACACACACACACACAGCCCGAACCGCGCTCCGCACGCTCGAGACCTGACAAAAAAAAATCGCCCCCCGGCACACGAAAGATGGGTGAGGTGTGTGTTAAGGCCGGGTGCGTATCGTTACGACTCGCCCGGGGCTGCAGCAAGCAGAGGACGCAGGGTGGTAACTTGAGACACCTCGCAGAACTCGTTCGGCGACTTGACTGCTCCGTCGTCTCGCACCCGAGCCAGGACAGGAGAGCTCCCGTCCCAGCAGCTGCAGCGTCGGCGTCCTCTCCTCGCAGCTCCTCCTCGCAAAACAGCAGCTCACAGCAGGCTGCTCACCCCGCGGCACCTCCAGATGGCAGCGCAAGGCTGCCTCTCCGCCGTGATGTTGAAGATGGCGGCGTCTTCCCGCCGCGGTGAAGACAAGATGGCGGCTTCCCGCCGTTTTTCCCCTGCCACGCCCAAGATGGCGTCTTCGTGCCGCGTGGCAGATGGCGCTGGCAGCGCAGGAAAGCGGAGGCCTGCGGATCACCACCGGGCCTCCCCAACGCCGTCCTCGGCGTGGTGAGCTCACACAGTTGCGCCAGCACGATTTTCAAGGTCTCCATCTGCGCCGCCATCTGTCTCCATCGTAAGTTGGCGTCCTCTGACGCAGACAGGTCCACCGACGCGGCGACATCTTGCTCACCCGGACCCGTACTCGTTCCAGCATGGATCTCCTCTTCCATCGCAGGCAGGTCCACCGTCTGAGGAAGGTCGTCGTCGTCGGATGATGTAGCAGATGATGGCGCAGGAATATTCTTTCTTCTGAGCTTGTTTTGATATGCCATTTCACTTCTGACACCAGTGTAATAAAAGACTCGGACGCTTCTCTCTGTCTCCGTGTCCTTTATTTGGGTTCTTATGCTTTTCCCACACGGCCCTCGCTCAGAGCTCTCCCCTTGGCAGCTCCACAGCTGCCTTCGCTCCCGTAGCCTTCCGCGCTCCTGCAGCTCCGCTGCAGGTCCTTGGTGCAGCCTCCGGCTGCTCTCACAGCAGCTCCACCGCTGCTCCCCCTTCCTCCGTGCTCGGTCACCGCTGGCTGGCGGTGCCGAGTCTTACCGTGTGTGGCTATCTCGCCACTCTTCAACCTCAGCCCTGCGTGGCCTCTGTGGCGATCTCGCCACTCTCCAACCTCAGCCCTGCGTGGCCTCTGTGGCGATCTCGCCACTCTCTGTCTCCATCCCCAACTCTCTCTTCCACCCCGCTGGCTGGCGCCGTCATGAGCCCCTCAGCCACCAGGCTGAGGCACGGCGACCACCCAACGTGTTCTCCACCCTTCACTCCCCCGACTGACCCAGATGTCTTCCTGTCTCCCCGCTATAACATCTCCCCCCACGTGACGTAACTCCTCCCCCCGTGACGTCACATCCGGGAGGTCGTTTACGCCCGCATTACACTCCTTTTAATTAGGACATCCAAAAAGGGTAGCTTGCCATTTTTTTCGACTTCCATGGTGAATCTGATGGCTGGGTGTATGGAATTGATGTGGTCGAGGAATTGGTCTAGAGCAGGCCGGCCGTGTGGCCAGATGACAAAAGTGTCATCTACGTACCTCTTCCATAAGGTTGGGTGTAGAGTGGGTGGGTGGGTGGTTGGTTGGTTGAGTGGGTGGGTGGGTGGGTGGTTGGATGAGTGAGTGAGTGAGTGGGTGGGTGGATGGGTGGCTGGTTGAGTAGGTAGGTGGTTGAGTGAGTGGGTGGGTGGTTGGTTGAGTGGGTGGGTGGGTAAGTGAGTGGGTGGTTGGGTGGGTGGGTGGGTGAGTGGGTGGGTGGGTGAGTGAGTGAGTGAGTGGGTGGGTGGGTGGTTGGTTGAGTGAGTGAGTGAGTGGGTGGGTGGTTGGTTGAGTGGGTGGGTGGTTGGTTGAGTGGGTGGGTGAGTGGGTGGGTGGGTGTGTTGGTGGGTGGGTGTGTGGGTGGGTGGGTGAGTGAGTGAGTGGGTGGGTGGTTGTTTGAATGAGTGAGTGGGTGGGTGGTTGGTTGAGTGAGTGAGTGGTTGGTTGAGTGAGTGAGTGAGTGGGTGGTTGGTTGGTTGAATGAGTGAGTGGGTGGGTGGTTGGTTGGTTGAATGAGTGAGTGGGTGGGTGGTTGGTTGGTTGAATGAGTGAGTGAGTGGGTGGTTGGTTGGTTGAATGAGTGAGTGAGTGGGTGGTTGGTTGGTTGGTTGAATGAGTGAGTGAGTGGGTGGTTGGTTGGTTGAATGAGTGAGTGAGTGGGTGGTTGGTTGGTTGAATGAGTGAGTGGGTAGGTGGTTGGTTGAGTGAGTGGGTGAGTGTGTGAGTGTGTGAGTGAGTGGCTGGGCCTCATGCGAGGGGAGCCTCGCTGTACCAACGAGGTTTCTTCATTGCAGCTTCTGTCTCCCTCTCCCGTTAACACCCCCAGCTCTCCCCCTCTACCCACCTGGCCCTGTTGCCTCTCGCCGGAGCAGGAGCGACCGGAGCACCGACGCCGACGACGCGTGATGAACCGGGCGGTCGTAACGGCGTCGGCAGGGAGATCTGCGGTCCCAGCACAAGCCTCCGTTCACCCGCCATGGCCGCCTCGTCACTTTCGCTGCCACTGCGGCCGGCTGGCTTCTTCCGAGCCGTCCTGACCGCCACCGGCGGCTTCTCAGTGGAGGTCCCCGGTTTGCCAGGTGGAGCTCTGGTGGACAGCGCGGTGCAGTGAATGGTGGCAGTGGTGTGGGTTCGGCTGATGGAGGTGGTGGTGCTGGCGGTGGTGTGGGTTTGGCTGATGGAGTGGCTGGCGGTGGTGGTGGTGTGGGTTTGGCCGATTGAGGTGGTGGTGCTGGTGAGGAATCTGCACGGCGCATCGTGTGACAGACATCGTCGTCAACAAGACTATGTCGATGTTATCATCAATATCAGACACTCGATCACAGAATCACAAACAACGAGACCTCATGTATTCCCACAGAGGTCCAGGCGGTATTGGCCCACCACCCAACAGAAGAAGAACAGCCTCTGAACCCGTATTACAAAGAGGTCCAGGTGGTACCTGTCTACCTCCCGACAGAGCAGCGGCAGCTTCTCCTCTGTGGGAGTCCGAATATTCCACGCGGTGCAACCGTGGTGGTCCCCCTGTTTCTGGGAGAACCCCGAGGAGGAGGAGGGGGGAGGCGTTCCCTGTGGCTACGCCAAGTCGTGGTTTGGCCAGAGGGCATCAGAGTCGTCTCTGGGTCCTCCAAAAATAGTGGATGGGTTACCAAACAACCCTCGTCTCGTTACAAGATCAGATCTGTCGTGTAGCATTAACAGACATTTGGGACAAGTTCTGTTAGCAAGTAGCGGCACGTATGCATGCGTGTATGTTGATTTAACCTTCGGATGTCTGCGTGTGTCTCTGTGGGTCTCTGTGGGTGTCTGTGGCTGTCTCTGTGGGTGTCTCTGTGGGTCTCTGTGGGTGTCATTTTTGGTCTCTGTGGGGGTCTCTGCGGGTGTCCCTGTGGGTCTCTGTGGGTGTCTCTGTGGGTCTCTGTGGGTGTCTCTGTGGGTGTCTCTGTGGGTCTCTGTGGGTGTCTCTGTGGATCTCTGTGGGTGTCTTTTTGGGTCGCTGTGGGTCTCTGTGGGTGTCTGTGTGGGTGTCTTTTGGGTCTCTGTGGGTGTCTCTGTGGGTGTCTGTGGGTGTCTCTGTGGGTCTCTCTGGGTCTTTGTGGGTGTCTCTGTGTGTGTCTCTGTGGGTCGCTGTGGGTGTCTCTGTGGGTGTCTCTGTGGGTCTCTGTGGGTGTCATTTTGGGTCTCTGGGGAGTCTCTGTGGGTCTCTGTGGGTGTCTCTGTGGGTCTCTGTGAGTCTCTGTGGGTGTCTCTGTGTGTGTCTCTGTGGGTCTCTGTGGGTGTCTCTGTGGGTGTCTCTGTGTGTCTCTGTGTATCTCTATGGGTCACTGTGGGTCCCTGTGGGTCTCTGTGTGTATCTCTGTGGGTGTCTGTGGGTGTCTCTGTGGTTCTCTGTGAGTCTTTCAACACCATCAACAGCATCAACCGCATCACTGTAAACCATCATCACGACCACCCACCCACCACCACCACCACCCAGGCAACACCAACACAACCATCACCACCACAACCACAACCACCCACCCAACCACCACCAGATTCGACCACAACCACCCAACCACCGCCACAACCACCGAACCACCACCACAACTGACCACAACAACCTACCCAACCATCACCAAACACCTGACCATCACCACAACCAAACACGCCAACACAACCGCCCATCCACCACCACCACAACCACCTATGCACAACGACCACAACCATCACAACTACCACAACCACCGAGCCACTATCACCACGACCACCACCACCACCCAACTACAAGGGGAGCCTCGCTGCACCAACGACGGTTCTTCATCTCAGCTTTTGTCTTCCTCTCCCGTTCACCACCAGATCCTGCACCGCCCCCCCCAGCCCCCCCCCCCCCAGCCCCCCCCCAGCCCCCATTCTCCCACGTGGCACCGACGTCTCTCACCTGTGCGACGACGCTCCGCCCACTGAGCTCCGCAAGATGTACAGTCCCTGCGCCAGCATCGGGCCGACGACGTCGTCATCGGTCAGCAGACTCCGACTTATCACGGATGATAGAGGTGGTGGTAGTGGTGGTGGTGGCGGTGGTGGTGGTGGTGTGGGTATGGCTGATGGAGGTGGTGGTGGTGATGTGGGTTTGGCTGATTGAGATGGTAGTGGTGATGGTGGCGGTGGTGGTGGTGGCGGTGGTGGTGGCGGTGGTGGCGGCGGTGGTGGTGATGGTGATTCCAGTTGCCGTTGCAATGGTGCAGACATGATGGCGAGGGATCTACATGGCACACCGTGTGACATACATCATCATCAATAAGATCATGCCAATTGTATCATCAATATCAAACACTCGATCACAGATGTTGGTACATATCAATGTCTTCAACCAGATACACAGACGTCAGTTCCCAGAAGGGTTCATTGGACCTCCATTATTATACAGATATCCAGACGGTACCGGTCCAGTTCCCGACAAAGGAATGGCAGCCTCTCATCTCCACACACACACACTTTGGAACCAACCTATAGGACCTCCATTATTCTACAGATATCCAGACGGTACCGGTCCACGTCCCGACCGAGCAGCGGCAGCCTGTCCTCAGTGGCGAGGCTGCGGTGCCTCAAATATTAGAAGAAGAAGTCACCCATTGTGAGTGGCTGGCTGAGGTGCAATTTGTTGAGGAAGTACTGAAGGATATCCGGAGTCTGAGACCAGGAAAGGCACCGGGCAGAGATGATCTCCCAAGCGAAATGCTGAGGGAGGGTGGCGTTTGTGCACAGACTGTCCACCATGACATAATAACAACAGTCTGGACCACTTGACGGGTTCCGCAGGATTGGAAGGATGCCCTGGTGGCCCCCCTCTTTTAAGAAGGGGGACCGCACAGACTGTAACAACTACAGGGGCATCTCACTCCTCCGTGTGCTGGGAATGGACCTGGCGAGGATTATTCAACATCACCTTGCTAGGCACGCTGAGGAGAGGCTTGCGGAGCCCCAATGTGGTTTCAGGAAAGGGCAGTCCTGCACAGATGCCATATTTTCTGTCCATCTGCTACAGCAGAGGTGTAGGGAATTCCAATAAGGCTGTACATCTCTGCTTTATTGACCTGGTCAAGGCCTATGATACCATCAGTAGGCCTGGGCTCTGGGTTGTTCTTCGTCCTTTTGGAGTCCCTGACCCTCTGCTCACGATCATTGAGCAAATACATGATGGTGAGCGGGCCGGGTAAAACTACGTGGCCGGTAGTTGGAGCCATTCCTTTTACACCTTGGGGTGCGACAGGGATGTCCTATGGCACCCACATTATTTAACATCTATTTTGACTACGTAGTTTGTGAAGCCTTCAATAGCTGTACCGGAGGAATTTCCATCTGGAACAGATACAATGGGAGGTTGATCGATGCCCGGTTGCTGTCAAGGGATGGCTCCCTATTGCTCAACCATGTTATGTATGCCGATGATCCGATAATAGCTGCTCACTCAGAGGAGGAGTTGGAGGCGTTGCTGCTGAACCTGAAGCTTGCCACCAAGAGGTGGGGCCTTACCATTAGCCCCACCAAAACTAAGCACCTGCCTGGGTATTTTTGACCATCGGACACTCCACCCCACAACTCCCAATTGGTGAAAGGGCAGATGTGGAGAGAATGGAGAGTTTCCAATACCTGGGCAGTGGGCTCATCACCAGCAGAGGTCTCACTCCGAATAAGTCGAGTGGCATTACCTTTTCATCGGTTGCATAATGCTGTGTGGAATTTACCTGGTCTGTTGCTTTGAACGAAGCTTCATGTTTTCTCGGCCACAGTCATCCCCTCGCTTCTCTATGCTTGCGAAACGTGGACCCCCCCTAATGAAACATCTTCGCCAGTTAGAAACATTTAGGCTGGCCTGTCCACGATCCATCCTGGGTTTAACCAGGCTGGATTGTGGGAGGAGCTTACAAATCCTTGAAAGATCTGGGCAAAGTCCCATAGGTGAGCTCCTCTGGCAGGCAAGGCTGCGTTGGCTGGGTCATGTAGCCCGCATGCCCAGCCACCGCATGCCGAAACAGCTTTTGTTCGGCCTGATCGAGGGGGCTAAGCGGGCGCGGCACGGGCTAGAGAAGAGATGGAGTGATGTGGTAAAGGAGGATGTGGAGCTGAGTGGACTTGCCGATGACTGGTACCAACGGTGTCAAGATTGGCCTCTGTGGAGTAGGCTCGTGAAGGACGCTACTGGGCAGTTGAAAGCAGTCGTCCTCCAACAACAACAAAGGGGGGAGGAGCGATGCTCACAACAACGAGCAGAGCACCGGGTGCCTAAAGCATAGCAAGTTGGCACAGTAGGGGGCACAGGTGGTGCATCAGCCAGTCATCTCAGTCAGTCGACCAGTGGCACCTGGGTCTGCCCTGTGACCTCCTGCCAGCGGGCATTAGAACCTTCACGTGGCCTCAAGGTGCACATAACCTGGTACCAGCGCAGTGGTGACTTCACCGTCACTTAGTGGCAAATGGCGGTTGCTGTTGTTGTATGTCTGTGGGTCTCTATGGGTCTCAGTGGGTGTCTCTGTGGGTCCCTGTGAGTCTCTGTGGGTTTCTTTGTTGGTCTCTGTGGGTCTCTGAGGGTATCTCTGTGGGTTTCTCTGTAGGTGTCTCTGTGGGTCTCTGTGGGTGTCTCTCTGGGTGTCTCTGTGGGTGTCTCTGTGGGTGTCTCTGTGGGTGAGCGATAGTGTTGCCATGTTCATAGCGCTCTGCGCTATGAACCCAGCAACACGAGTTCGATTCCCGCTCACGGACAACACCAGTGACGATTATCTGAACCGGTCCTGGGCCACCCCTAGGTGGACTCAGCATAAAATGAGTACCTGGTGCGGTGTGTAAACATCGCCACTAGGAAGACAAAGGCGGTCGGGCGTGGTGCTGGCCACCCAACCCCTCGTGTACCGTTCCGGCCTTCAAAGGTGCTCGCTAACAGCACTTGCCCCTACAGTCTGTTAAGGCTATATGGGGGATCTATGTTTTGTCTCTGTGGGTGTCTCTGTGGGGGTCTCTGTGGGACTCTGTGGGTGTCTCGGTGGGTGTATCTGCGGGTGTCTCTGTGGGTCTCTGTGGGTGTCTCTGTGGGTGTCTCTGTGGGTGTCTCTGTGGGTGTCTCTGTGGGTGTCTCTGTGGTTGCCTCTGTGGGTGTCTCTGTGGGTGTCTCTGTGGGCGTCTCTGTGAGTGTCTCGGTGGGTGTATCTGCGGGTGTCTCTGTGGGTTTCTGTGGGTGTCTCTGTGGGTGTCTCTGTGAGTGTCTCTGTGGGTGTCTCTGTGGGTGTCTCTGTGGTTGCCTCTGTGGGTGTCTCTGTGGGTGTCTCTATGGGTGTCTCTATGGGTGTCTCTGTGAGTGTCTCTGTGGGTGTCTCTGTGGGTGTCTCTGTGGGTATATCTGCGGGTGTGTCTGCGGGTGTCTCTGCGGGTGTCTCTGCGGGTGTCTCTGTGGGTGTCTCTGTGAGTGTCTCTGTGGGTGTCTCTGTGGGTGTATCTGCGGGTATATCTGCGGGTGTCTCTGTGGGTCTCTGTGGGTGTGTCTGTGGGTGTCTCTGTGTTTGTCTCTGTGGGTGTTTCTGTGGGTGCTTCTGTGGGAGTCTCTGTGGGTGTCTCTGTGTGGGTGTCTCTGTGTGGGTGTCTCTGTGAGTCTCTCTGTGTGGGTGTCTCTGTGTGGGTGTCTCTGTGTGGGTGTCTCTGTGTGTGTCTCTGTGTGGGTGTCTCTGTGGGTGTCTCTGTGGGTGTCTCTGTGGGTGTCTCTGTCGGTGTCTCTGTGGGTCCCTGTGGGTGTCTCTGTAGGTGTCTGTGTGTGTGTCTCTGTGAGTCTCTGTGGGTGTCCCTGTGGATGTCTCTGTGTGTGTCTCTGTGAGACACCCACAGAGACATTCAGCATCTGCGGCCGATTTTCCAGAATTGTGAAGCCATCCACTATTTAAGACCCGACGCAGGTGGATGCAATTACCAGCGACACGTACTCAGATGGTAAATGTTGTTGGCTAAAGATTGTAAATGTTGTGGGCTAAAGTGGTGAACTATTTTGTCTTTTGGAAACGTGACACATTTTTTACTGATTGGCCGTGTCAGGTGGTGGAGGGTTGCGCACACATTTATAAATATACACGATCTAACCCAAAAACCTTCATTATGGACCCATTACCACATCAACATAATCCCTCAACCACATCAACATCACCACCATCAACGTCACCACAACCATCACCACGTATGAGACCGTTATCCCCTTGAGGACATTCCACATTCTGCTGACACAGCCCAGGACATCCATATCGGGTGCACGCAAAATAGTACCGATTTTAGCCGTCTCATAAGGATGGGGTGATGATGGTGGTGGTGGGGATCACTACGTGCCCGTTGCGGGAGAAGTGCTGATATTTACACAGTGGTACCAGTTGTATCGACCCCCACCACCCCTGCAAGAGTGATGATTGGCTGAGTGTTAACCAGGTTGTGCAGTACTCACCGGGTGATGGTCGAGACGTGGCACCGATTGTTTGTCTGTCTGTGTCTGTGTGTGTGTCTGTGTGTGTGTCTGTGTGTCTGTGTGTGTGTTTGTGAGTCAGTATATGTCTGTGTGTGGCTGTGTCTGTGTGTGTGTCAGTATGTGTCTGTGTATGTGTCTTTGTGTCAGTATGTGTGTCTGTGTGTGTGTCTGCGTGTGTGTCAGTATATGTATGTGTCTGTGTATGTGTCTGTGTGTGTCAGTATGTGTCTGTGTGTGTGTCTGTGTTTGTCTGTATCTATGTGTGTCTGTGCCTCTGTGTCTGTGTCTGTGTGTCAGTATGTGTCTGTGTGTCAGTATATGTCTGTGTCTGTGTGTGTGTCTGTGTGTGTGTCTGTGTGTCATATGTTCTGTGTTGTGTCTGTGTTTGTCTGTTTTTCTGTGTGTGTCTCTGTGTGTGTGTCTCTGTATGGTATGCGTGTGTGTATGTCTGTGTGTCAGTATGTGTCTGTGTGTGTGTCTGTGTGTCTGTGTGTCAGTATATGTCTGTGTCTGTATGTTTGTCTGTGCCTCTGTGTGTGTGTGTCTGTCTCTGTGTGTGTCTCTGTCTCTCTGTGCGCGTCTCTGTGTGTGTCTCTCTCTGTGTGTGTCTCTGTGTGCCTGTCTTTTCCGTACTTAGGAAACCCGTCTGACTTGTACGATGACTCTCACGGAATTCACATCCCGCTTCTCGCCTGCGAACACAAAGGATGCTCGAGTAGCCGGCACGCAAGCGCCGTTGAACTCCGACCCAGCAAGGGCTCAGTTAGGGCTGAGTCAACCTAGGGGTGGCCACGAGCGGGAATGTAACTCGGGTCACAGCGCTAACCATTCGGTTGAAGCCCGACATTCCACCCTGTGTTGACAGTCCATCGCCACCTCACCGAGTGCCGGGTGGCCGAACGAGACCCGACGTTACGCTTCAGCAGGATCTCATTGTATCGCCCGCAGGGTTCCAGCGCCTGACGCCCGCAGACCCTCCGGCGGCGGCGCTTCCAAAGGACGGACCGGGGGTGACGGACCGGTTGCCATCTTCTTCTTCTTCCCGTTAGGCCATTTGCGTATTGCCCTGGGGGGTTCCCAGCACGCCAATTCCCGTCCCAGCCGGGGGTCCGGCGACAATAACCCTTTCGAAGCGTGTTTCGTTTCGATGACCAGTCCCTTCTCCGTTGTCTACTTCCTTGCGCCATACAGGAGAGTGGTCAGCACAACAGCTTTGTAGACGTTGACCTTCGCGTCTCTTTTAAGGTTGCTGTTGTTCCAGACACGATTGTATAGTCTGCCGAATGCACTGTTTGCCTTGGCCAGCCTCTTGTCGACTTCGTTGTCGATCTTGGCGTCAGACGAAATCACGCATCCCAAGTACATGAACTGGTGGACAGCTTTCAGTTCTGTTTGTTCAATGAAGATGCTTGGTGGATGGTGCTCCTCATGGGGTGCGGGCTGATGAAGAACTTCACTCTTCCTCAGGCTGACTTCAAGACCGAAGATCTAAGCTGTTTTTGCGAAACAGGACGTCCAAAGTGTTTATTATGGACCCATTTCCACATCAACATCACCCCTCAACCACATCAACATCACCACCACCACCGTCACCACCACCACGTATGAGGCCGTCATCTCCTTAAGGAAATTCCACATTCTGATGACACAGCCCAGGACATCCATATCGGGTGCACGCAAAATAGTACCGATTTTAGTCGTCTCATAAGGATGGGGTGATGATGATGGTGGTGGGGGTCGCTACGTGCCCGTTGGGAGAGAAACGCTGATTTTTACAAAGTGGTACCAGTTTTATCGACCCCCACCACCCCCGAAAAAGTGATGATTGGCTGAGTGTCAACCAGGTTGTGCAGTACTCACAGTGTGATGGTCGAGAGGTGGCACATTTAGGCTGGCCTGCCAACGATCCATCCTGGGTTTAACCAGGCTGGATTGTGTGAGGAGCTCACAAATCCTTGAAAGATCTGGGCAAAGTCCCATCGGTGAGCTCCTCCGGCAGGCAAGGCTGCGTTGGCTGGGTCATGTAGCCCGCATGCCCAGCCACCGCATGCCGAAACAGCTTTTGTTCGGCCGGATCGAGGGGGCTAAGCGGGCGCGGCACGGGCTAGAGAAGAGATGGAGTGCTGTGGTACAGGAGGACGTGGAGCTGAGTGGACTTGCCGAAGACTGGTACCAGCGGTGTCAAGATCGGCCTCTGTGGAAGAGGCTCGTGAAGGACGCTACTGGGCAGTTGGAGGCAGTCATCCAGCAACAACGGAGGGCGGAGGAGCGACGCTCACAACAAGGAGCGGAGCGCCGGGTGGCTAAAGCACAGCAAGTTGGCACAGTAGGGGACACAGGTGGTGCATCAGCAGTCATCTCGGTCATCTCAGTCAGTCGATCCGTGACACCTGGGTCTGCCCTGTGACCTCCTGCCAGAGGGCGTTCGACACTTCACGTGGCCTCAAGGTGCACATGGCCTGGCACAAGCGTCGTGGTGACGTCACCGCCACTTAGTGGCAAATGGCGGTTGTTGTGTGTTTGTGTGTGTCTCTGTGTGCGTGTCTGTGTGTCAGTATATCTGTGTCAGTATGTGTCTGTGTCAGTATGTGTCTGTGTGTGTATCTTTGTGTCAGTATGTGTGTCTGTGTGTGTGTCTGTGTGTCTGCGTGTGTGTCTGTGTGTCAGTATATGTCTGTGTGTGTGTGTGGCTGTATCTGTGTGTGTGTCTGTGTCAGTATGTGTCTGTGTGTGTTTGTGTTTTTATGTATGTGTGTCTGTGCCTCTGTGTGTGTCTCTGTGTGTGAGTGTCTATGTGTGTGTCTCTGTGTGTCTCTCTGTGTGTGTGGGTGTCTCTGGCTCTGTGTGTGTCGCTGTGTGTCTTTGTGTGTGTCTGTGTGTGTGTCTCTGTGCGTGTCTCTGTGTGTGTCTCTATCTGTGTATATGTGTCTGTGTGTGTCTCTGTCTCTGTGTGTCTCTGTCTTGTGTCTCTCTCTCTCTCTGTGTCTCTGTGTGCGTCTCTATGTGTGTGTCTCTCTGTGTGTGTCTCTGTGTGCCTGTCTTTTCCGCCTTTGGAAACCCGTCTGACTTGTACAATGACTCTCACGGAATTCACATCCCGCTTCTCGCCTGCGAACACAAAGGATGCTCGAGTCGCCGGCACGCAAGTGCTGTTGAACTCCGACCCAGCAGGGCTCAGTTAGGGCTGAGTCAACCTAGGGGTGGCCACGAGCGGGAATTGTAACTCGGGTCACAGCGCTAACCATTCGGTTGAAGACCGACATTCCACCCTGTGTTGACAGTCCATCGCCACCTCACCGAGTGCCGGGTGGCCGAGCGAGACCCGACGTTACGCTTCAGCAGGATCTCATTGTATCGCCCGCACGATTCCAGCGCCTGACGCACGCAGACGCGCCGCCGGCGGTGGCGCTTTCAAAGGACGGACAGGGGGTGACGGACCGGTTGCCATCTTCTTCTTCTTCCCGTTAGGCCATTTGCGTATTGCCCTGGGGGGTTCCCAGCACGCCAATTCCCGTCACAGCCGGTGTTCTGACGACGAGGACCCCGTTCAAAGCGTGTTTCGTTTCGATGACCAGTCGCTTCTCCGTTGTCAACTTCCCTTGCGGGTCGGGGTTGTTGGTTGAGGGTTCTCGCCTGAAATTCGTTGTTCCTCCACGTTAGTTTTTATTGCATTGACGCATTTTGTGCGTTCCACCCTCTACATGGAGTCCATGGGCCGAGACCAAAAAAGATTCACTTATTGGTACCAGCTGAGGTGGCAAAGTCTAATAATGATTTTTGTAATCCTCTACACATTATGATATGATAACCTTTGCGGAGTGGCAGCATTATTGTGGTTATCATGACTTTTATACCCATACCCTGTGACAGGCGTCCGGAATAATGAATTGGGCATTGTTACTGAAATCTAGCTAGTCCAAAGCCAGTTAGGTCACAAACTGGTCTTTATTGGGTTAAATACACAATGAAAACACAGGATAATAAGGAATATCATAGTGAGGCAAGGGACTACTTGAATATTATAAACAGTGACATTCACATATACTTAGTCAATGATACATGTAATCCCATATATATCGTTAGTGATGGGTATATGTGAAGTAGCTTTCTTTATTGTAATAAAACTCTGTGTATACTTAGATGGTGTTAATAATGGGAACAAAGTCCAGAATCACCACACTATGTATCAATGTATATTACTACTACTCTAGTGCTGTACTTTACGCAGGCAACTTCTTGCTTTTCTGTCGTCACTTTATTTCTACTAACGCAGAACATTTCAGTCACATTCTCCGGCGCCTTCTCCGCTCGCTCGCCGCGCTCCTCGGGTTTCGCTCGCTCTGCCGTTTCTCCCGACTCTCCTCTCCTCCGTCACAGTCCAGCCTCTCGCGGTCTCTCTGCCTCACTCCACTGCTACTCTATACTCCTTCCGTTTCCCCACTGCTACTCTACACTTCTTCCGTTACTCCACTGCTACTCTATACTCCTTCCGTTTCCCCACTGCTACTCTATACTCCTTCCGTTTCCCCACTGCTACTCTACACTTCTTCCGTTACTCCACTGCTACTCTATACTTCTTCCGTTACTCCACTGCTACTCTACACTCCTTTCGTTACCCCACTGCTACTCTATACTTCTTCCGTTACCCCACTGCTACTCTATACTCCTTCCGTTACCCCACTGCTACTCTACACTCTTTCCGTTGCTCCACTGCTACTCTACACTTCTTCCGTTACTCCACTGCTATTCTATACTTCTTCCGTTACCCCACTGCTACTCTACACTCCTTTCGTTACCCCACTGCTACTCTATACTTCTTCCATTACCCCACTGCTACTCTACACTTCTTCCGTTACTCCACTGCTACTCTACACTCCTTCCGTTACCCCACTGCTACTCTACACTTCTTCCGTTACTCCACTGCTACTCTACACTCCTTCCGTTACCCCACTGCTACTCTATACTCCTTCCGTTACCCCACTGCTACTCTACACTTCTTCCATTACCCCACTGCTACTCTATACTCCTTCCGTTACTCCACTGCTACTCTACACTCCTTCCGTTACCCCACTGCTACTCTACACTTCTTCCGTTACCCCACTGCTACTCTATACTCCTTCCGTTACCCCACTGCTACTCTACACTTCTTCCGTTACCCCACTGCTACTCTATACTCCTTCCGTTACCCCACTGCTACTCTATACTCCTTCCGTTACCCCACTGCTACTCTATACTCCTTCCGTTACCCCACTGCTACTCTATACTCCTTCCGTTACCCCACTGCTACTCTACACTTCTTCCGTTACCCCACTGCTACTCTATACTCCTTCCGTTACCCCACTGCTACTCTATACTCCTTCCGTTACCCCACTGCTACTCTACACTTCTTCCGTTACCCCACTGCTACTCTATACTCCTTCCGTTACCCCACTGCTACTCTACACTCCTTCCGTTACTCCACTGCTACTCTACACTCCTTCCGTTACCCCACTGCTACTCTATACTCCTTCCGTTACTCCACTGCTACTCTATACTTCTTCCGTTACCCCACTGCTACTCTACACTTCTTCCGTTACCCCACTGCTACTCTATACTCCTTCCGTTACCCCACTGCTACTCTACACTTCTTCCATTACCCCACTGCTACTCTACACTTCTTCCATTACCCCACTGCTACTCTACACTCCTTCCGTTACCCCACTGCTACTCTATACTCCTTCCGTCACTCCACTGCTACTCTATACTTCTTCCGTTACTCCACTGCTACTCTATACTCCTTCCGTTACCCCACTGCTACTCTATACTCCTTCCGTTACTCCACTGCTACTCTACACTCCTTCCGTTACTCCACTGCTACTCTACACTCCTTCCGTTACTCCACTGCTACTCTATACTCCTTCCGTTACTCCACTGCTACTCTACACTCCTTCCGTTACTCCACTGCTACTCTACACTCCTTCCGTTACTCCACTGCTACTCTATACTCCTTCCGTTACTCCACTGCTACTCTATACTCCTTCCGTTACTCCACTGCTACTATACACTCCTTCCGTTACCCCACTGCTACTCTACACTCCTTCCGTTACTCCACTGCTACTCTATACTCCTTCCGTTACTCCACTGCTACTCTACACTCCTTCCGTTACTCCACTGCTACTCTATACTTCTTCCGTTACTCTACTGCTACTCTATACTTCTTCCGTTACCCCACTGCTACTCTATACTCCTTCCGTTACCCCACTGCTACTCTACACTCCTTCCGTTACCCCACTGCTACTCTACACTCCTTCCGTTACCCCACTGCTACTCTATACTCCTTCCGTTACCCCACTGCTACTCTACACTCCTTCCGTTACCCCACTGCTACTCTACACTCCTTCCGTTACCCCACTGCTACTCTATACTTCTTCCGTTACTCCACTGCTACTCTATACTTCTTCCGTTACCCCACTGCTACTCTACACTTCTTCCGTTACCCCACTGCTACTCTATACTCCTTCCGTTACTCCACTGCTACTCTATACTCCTTCCGTTACTCCATTGCTACTCTACACTCCTTTCGTTGCTCCACTGCTACTCTACACTTCTTCCGTTACCCCACTGCTACTCTATACTTCTTCCATTACCCCACTGCTACTCTACACTTCTTCCGTTACTCCACTGCTACTCTACACTCCTTCCGTTACCCCACTGCTACTCTACACTTCTTCCGTTACTCCACTGCTACTCTACACTCCTTCCGTTACCCCACTGCTACTCTATACTCCTTCCGTTACCCCACTGCTACTCTACACTTCTTCCATTACCCCACTGCTACTCTATACTCCTTCCGTTACTCCACTGCTACTCTACACTCCTTCCGTTACCCCACTGCTACTCTACACTTCTTCCGTTACCCCACTGCTACTCTATACTCCTTCCGTTACCCCACTGCTACTCTACACTTCTTCCGTTACCCCACTGCTACTCTATACTCCTTCCGTTACCCCACTGCTACTCTATACTCCTTCCGTTACCCCACTGCTACTCTATACTCCTTCCGTTACCCCACTGCTACTCTATACTCCTTCCGTTACCCCACTGCTACTCTACACTTCTTCCGTTACCCCACTGCTACTCTATACTCCTTCCGTTACCCCACTGCTACTCTATACTCCTTCCGTTACCCCACTGCTACTCTACACTTCTTCCGTTACCCCACTGCTACTCTATACTCCTTCCGTTACCCCACTGCTACTCTACACTCCTTCCGTTACCCCACTGCTACTCTATACTCCTTCCGTTACTCCACTGCTACTCTATACTTCTTCCGTTACCCCACTGCTACTCTACACTTCTTCCGTTACCCCACTGCTACTCTATACTCCTTCCGTTACCCCACTGCTACTCTACACTTCTTCCATTACCCCACTGCTACTCTACACTTCTTCCATTACCCCACTGCTACTCTATACTCCTTCCGTTACTCCACTGCTACTCTACACTCCTTCCGTTACCCCACTGCTACTCTATACTCCTTCCGTCACTCCACTGCTACTCTATACTCCTTCCGTTACTCCACTGCTACTCTACACTCCTTCCGTTACCCCACTGCTACTCTACACTCCTTCCGTTACCCCACTGCTACTCTATACTTCTTCCGTTACTCCACTGCTACTCTATACTTCTTCCGTTACCCCACTGCTACTCTACACTTCTTCCGTTACCCCACTGCTACTCTATACTCCTTCCGTTACTCCACTGCTACTCTATACTCCTTCCGTTACTCCATTGCTACTCTACACTCCTTCCGTTGCTCCACTGCTACTCTACACTTCTTCCGTTACCCCACTGCTACTCTATACTCCTTCCGTTACTCCATTGCTACTCTATACTCCTTCCGTTACCCCACTGCTACTCTACACTCCTTCCGTTACTCCACTGCTACTCTATACTCCTTCCGTTACTCCATTGCTACTCTACACTCCTTCCGTTGCTCCACTGCTACTCTACACTTCTTCCGTTACCCCACTGCTACTCTACACTCCTTCCGTTACCCCACTGCTACTCTACACTCCTTCCGTTACTCCACTGCTACTCTACACTCCTTCCGTTACCCCACTGCTATTCTATACTTCTTCCGTTACCCCACTGCTACTCTACACTTCTTCCGTTACTCCACTGCTACTCTACACTCCTTCCGTTACTCCACTGCTACTCTACACTTCTTCCGTTACCCCACTGCTACTCTACACTTCTTCCGTTACCCCACTGCTACTCTACACTCCTTCCGTTACCCCACTGCTACTCTACACTCCTTCTGTTACCCCACTGCTACTCTACACTCCTTCTGTTACTCCACACTTCTTCCGTTACCCCACTGCTACTCTACACTCCTTCTGTTACCCCACTGCTACTCTACACTCCTTCCGTTACCCCACTGCTACTCTACACTTCTTCCGTTACCCCACTGCTACTCTATACTCCTTCCGTTACCCCACTGCTACTCTACACTTCTTCCGTTACCCCACTGCTACTCTATACTCCTTCCGTTACCCCACTGCTACTCTATACTCCTTCCGTTACCCCACTGCTACTCTATACTCCTTCCGTTACCCCACTGCTACTCTATACTCCTTCCGTTACCCCACTGCTACTCTACACTCTTCCGTTACCCCACTGCTACTCTATACTCTTCCGTTACCCCACTGCTACTCTATACTCCTTCCGTTACCCCACTGCTACTCTACACTTCTTCCGTTACCCCACTGCTACTCTATACTCCTTCCGTTACCCCACTGCTACTCTACACTCCTTCCGTTACCCCACTGCTACTCTATACTCCTTCCGTTACTCCACTGCTACTCTATACTTCTTCCGTTACCCCACTGCTACTCTACACTTCTTCCGTTACCCCACTGCTACTCTATACTCCTTCCGTTACCCCACTGCTACTCTACACTTCTTCCATTACCCCACTGCTACTCTACACTTCTTCCATTACCCCACTGCTACTCTATACTCCTTCCGTTACTCCACTGCTACTCTACACTCCTTCCGTTACCCCACTGCTACTCTATACTCCTTCCGTCACTCCACTGCTACTCTATACTCCTTCCGTTACTCCACTGCTACTCTACACTCCTTCCGTTACCCCACTGCTACTCTACACTCCTTCCGTTACCCCACTGCTACTCTATACTTCTTCCGTTACTCCACTGCTACTCTATACTTCTTCCGTTACCCCACTGCTACTCTACACTTCTTCCGTTACCCCACTGCTACTCTATACTCCTTCCGTTACTCCACTGCTACTCTATACTCCTTCCGTTACTCCATTGCTACTCTACACTCCTTCCGTTGCTCCACTGCTACTCTACACTTCTTCCGTTACCCCACTGCTACTCTATACTCCTTCCGTTACTCCATTGCTACTCTATACTCCTTCCGTTACCCCACTGCTACTCTACACTCCTTCCGTTACTCCACTGCTACTCTATACTCCTTCCGTTACTCCATTGCTACTCTACACTCCTTCCGTTGCTCCACTGCTACTCTACACTTCTTCCGTTACCCCACTGCTACTCTACACTCCTTCCGTTACCCCACTGCTACTCTACACTCCTTCCGTTACTCCACTGCTACTCTACACTCCTTCCGTTACCCCACTGCTATTCTATACTTCTTCCGTTACCCCACTGCTACTCTACACTTCTTCCGTTACTCCACTGCTACTCTACACTCCTTCCGTTACTCCACTGCTACTCTACACTTCTTCCGTTACCCCACTGCTACTCTACACTTCTTCCGTTACCCCACTGCTACTCTACACTCCTTCCGTTACCCCACTGCTACTCTACACTCCTTCTGTTACCCCACTGCTACTCTACACTCCTTCTGTTACTCCACACTTCTTCCGTTACCCCACTGCTACTCTACACTCCTTCTGTTACCCCACTGCTACTCTACACTCCTTCTGTTACTCCACTGCTACTCTACACTTCTTCCGTTACCCCACTGCTACTCTACACTCCTTCTGATACTCCACTGCTACTCTACACTCCTTCCGTTAATCCACTGCTACTCTATACTCCTTCCGTTACTCCATTGCTACTCTACACTCCTTCCGTTGCTCCACTGCTACTCTACACTTCTTCCGTTACCCCACTGCTACTCTATACTCCTTCCGTTACTCCATTGCTACTCTATACTCCTTCCGTTACCCCACTGCTACTCTACACTCCTTCCGTTACTCCACTGCTACTCTATACTCCTTCCGTTACTCCATTGCTACTCTACACTCCTTCCGTTGCTCCACTGCTACTCTACACTTCTTCCGTTACCCCACTGCTACTCTACACTCCTTCCGTTACCCCACTGCTACTCTACACTCCTTCCGTTACTCCACTGCTACTCTACACTCCTTCCGTTACCCCACTGCTACTCTACACTTCTTCCGTTACCCCACTGCTACTCTACACTTCTTCCGTTACCCCACTGCTACTCTACACTCCTTCCGTTACCCCACTGCTACTCTACACTCCTTCTGTTACCCCACTGCTACTCTACACTCCTTCTGTTACTCCACACTTCTTCCGTTACCCCACTGCTACTCTACACTCCTTCTGTTACCCCACTGCTACTCTACACTCCTTCCGTTACCCCACTGCTACTCTACACTCCTTCTGTTACTCCACTGCTACTCTACACTTCTTCCGTTACCCCACTGCTACTCTACACTCCTTCTGTTACTCCACTGCTACTCTACACTCCTTCCGTTACCCCACTGCTACTCTATACTTCTTCCGTTACTCCACTGCTACTCTATACTTCTTCCGTTACCCCACTGCTACTCTATACTCCTTCCGTTACCCCACTGCTACTCTATACTCCTTCCGTTACCCCACTGCTACTCTACACTCCTTTCGTTACCCCACTGCTACTCTACACTTCTTCCATTACTCCACTGCTACTCTACACTCCTTTCGTTACCCCACTGCTACTCTATACTTCTTCCGTTATACTTC
Source organism: Lethenteron camtschaticum (assembly GCA_018977245.1). Taxonomy (NCBI): domain Eukaryota; kingdom Metazoa; phylum Chordata; class Hyperoartia; order Petromyzontiformes; family Petromyzontidae; genus Lethenteron; species Lethenteron camtschaticum. The sequence continues at coordinate 192,897 of WFAB01001320.1, read as the reverse complement.
TTCCATTGCTATTCTATACTTCTTCCGTTACCCCACTGCTACTCTACACTTCTTCCGTTACTCCACTGCTACTCTATACTCCTTCCGTTACCCCACTGCTACTCTATACTTCTTCCATTGCTATTCTATACTTCTTCCGTTACCCCACTGCTACTCTACACTTCTTCCGTTACTCCACTGCTACTCTACACTCCTTCCGTTACTCCACTGCTACTCTACACTCCTTCCGTTACTCCACTGCTACTCTACACTCCTTCCGTTACTCCACTGCTACTCTACACTTCTTCCGTTACTCCACTGCTACTCTACACTCCTTCCGTTACTCCACTGCTACTCTATACTTCTTCCGTTACTCCACTGCTACTCTACACTCCTTTCGTTACCCCACTGCTACTCTATACTTCCGTTATACTTCTTCCGTTACTCCACTGCTACTCTACACTTCTTCCGTTACTCCACTGCTACTCTACACTCCTTTCGTTACCCCACTGCTACTCTATACTTCCGTTATACTTCTTCCGTTACTCCACTGCTACTCTATACTTCTTCCGTTACTCCACTGCTACTCTACACTCCTTTCGTTACCCCACTGCTACTCTATACTTCCGTTATACTTCTTCCGTTACTCCACTGCTACTCTACACTCCTTCCGTTACTCCACTGCTACTCTACACTCCTTCCGTTACTCCACTGCTACTCTATACTTCTTATGTTACCCCACTGCTACTCTATACTCCTTCCGTTACCCCACTGCTATTCTATACTTCTCCGTTACCCCACTGCTACTCTACACTTCTTCCGTTACCCCACTGCTACTCTATACTCCTTCCGTTACCCCACTGCTACTCTATACTCCTTCCGTTACTCCACTGCTACTCTACACTCCTTCCGTTACTCCACTGCTACTCTATACTCCTTCCGTTACTCCACTGCTACTCTACACTCCTTCCGTTACCCCACTGCTACTCTACACTCCTTCCGTTACTCCACTGCTACTCTATACTCCTTCCGTTACTCCACTGCTACTCTATACTTCTTCCGTTACTCTACTGCTACTCTATACTTCTTCCGTTACCCCACTGCTACTCTATACTCCTTCCGTTACCCCACTGCTACTCTACACTCCTTCCGTTACCCCACTGCTACTCTACACTCCTTCCGTTACCCCACTGCTACTCTACACTCCTTCCGTTACCCCACTGCTACTCTATACTTCTTCCGTTACTCCACTGCTACTCTATACTTCTTCCGTTACCCCACTGCTACTCTACACTTCTTCCGTTACCCCACTGCTACTCTATACTTCTTCCGTTACTCCACTGCTACTCTACACTTCTTCCATTACCCCACTGCTACTCTATACTTCTTCCGTTACCCCACTGCTACTCTATACTCCTTCCGTTACCCCACTGCTACTCTACACTCCTTCCGTTACCCCACTGCTACTCTACACTCCTTCCGTTACCCCACTGCTACTCTACACTCCTTCCGTTACTCCACTGCTACTCTACACTCCTTCCGTTACCCCACTGCTACTCTACACTCCTTCCGTTACTCCACTGCTACTCTACACTCCTTCCGTTACCCCACTGCTACTCTATACTCCTTCCGTCACTCCACTGCTACTCTATACTTCTTCCGTTACTCCACTGCTACTCTATACTCCTTCCGTTACCCCACTGCTACTCTATACTCCTTCCGTTACTCCACTGCTACTCTACACTCCTTCCGTTACCCCACTGCTACTCTATACTCCTTCCGTCACTCCACTGCTACTCTATACTTCTTCCGTTACTCCACTGCTACTCTATACTCCTTCCGTTACCCCACTGCTACTCTATACTCCTTCCGTTACTCCACTGCTACTCTACACTCCTTCCGTTACTCCACTGCTACTCTATACTCCTTCCGTTACTCCACTGCTACTCTACACTCCTTCCGTTACCCCACTGCTACTCTACACTCCTTCCGTTACTCCACTGCTACTCTATACTCCTTCCGTTACTCCACTGCTACTCTATACTTCTTCCGTTACTCTACTGCTACTCTATACTTCTTCCGTTACCCCACTGCTACTCTATACTCCTTCCGTTACCCCACTGCTACTCTACACTCCTTCCGTTACCCCACTGCTACTCTACACTCCTTCCGTTACCCCACTGCTACTCTACACTCCTTCCGTTACCCCACTGCTACTCTATACTTCTTCCGTTACTCCACTGCTACTCTATACTTCTTCCGTTACCCCACTGCTACTCTACACTTCTTCCGTTAGCCCACTGCTACTCTATACTTCTTCCGTTACTCCACTGCTACTCTACACTTCTTCCATTACCCCACTGCTACTCTATACTTCTTCCGTTACCCCACTGCTACTCTATACTCCTTCCGTTACCCCACTGCTACTCTACACTCCTTCCGTTACCCCACTGCTACTCTACACTCCTTCCGTTACCCCACTGCTACTCTACACTCCTTCCGTTACTCCACTGCTACTCTATACTTCTTCCGTTACCCCACTGCTACTCTACACTTCTTCCGTTACCCCACTGCTACTCTATACTCCTTCTGTTACCCCACTGCTACTCTACACTTCTTCCATTACCCCACTGTTACTCTACACTTCTTCCATTACCCCACTGCTACTCTATACTTCTTCCGTTACTCCACTGCTACTCTATACTTCTTCCGTTACCCCACTGCTACTCTACACTTCTTCCGTTACCCCACTGCTACTCTACACTTCTTCCGTTACCCCACTGCTACTCTACACTTCTTCCGTTACTCCACTGCTACTCTACACTTCTTCCATTACCCCACTGCTACTCTATACTCCTTCCGTTACCCCACTGCTACTCTACACTTCTTCCATTACCCCACTGCTACTCTATACTTCTTCCGTTACCCCACTGCTACTCTATACTCTTTCCGTTACTCCACTGCTACTCTATACTCTTTCCGTTACTCCACTGCTACTCTATACTCCTTCCGTTACCCCACTGCTACTCTACACTCCTTCCGTTACTCCACTGCTACTCTATACTCCTTCCGTTACTCCATTGCTACTCTACACTCCTTCCGTTGCTCCACTGCTACTCTACACTTCTTCCGTTACCCCACTGCTACTCTATACTCCTTCCGTTACTCCATTGCTACTCTATACTCCTTCTGTTACCCCACTGCTACTCTACACTCCTTCCGTTACTCCACTGCTACTCTATACTCCTTCCGTTACTCCATTGCTACTCTACACTCCTTCCGTTGCTCCACTGCTACTCTACACTTCTTCCGTTACCCCACTGCTACTCTACACTCCTTCCGTTACCCCACTGCTACTCTACACTCCTTCCGTTACTCCACTGCTACTCTACACTCCTTCCGTTACCCCACTGCTATTCTATACTTCTTCCGTTACCCCACTGCTACTCTACACTTCTTCCGTTACTCCACTGCTACTCTACACTCCTTCCGTTACTCCACTGCTACTCTACACTTCTTCCGTTACCCCACTGCTACTCTACACTTCTTCCGTTACCCCACTGCTACTCTATACTCCTTCCATTACTCCACTGCTAGTCTACACTCCTTCCGTTACCCCACTGCTACTCTATACTCCTTCCGTCACTCCACTGCTACTCTATACTTCTTCCGTTACTCCACTGCTACTCTATACTCCTTCCGTTACCCCACTGCTACTCTATACTCCTTCCGTTACTCCACTGCTACTCTACACTCCTTCCGTTACTCCACTGCTACTCTACACTCCTTCCGTTACTCCACTGCTACTCTACACTCCTTCCGTTACCCCACTGCTACTCTACACTCCTTCCGTTACTCCACTGCTACTCTATACTCCTTCCGTTACTCCACTGCTACTCTATACTTCTTCCGTTACTCTACTGCTACTCTATACTTCTTCTGTTACCCCACTGCTACTCTATACTCCTTCCGTTACCCCACTGCTACTCTACACTCCTTCCGTTACCCCACTGCTACTCTACACTCCTTCCGTTACCCCACTGCTACTCTACACTCCTTCCGTTACCCCACTGCTACTCTATACTTCTTCCGTTACTCCACTGCTACTCTATACTTCTTCCGTTACCCCACTGCTACTCTACACTTCTTCCGTTACCCCACTGCTACTCTATACTTCTTCCGTTACTCCACTGCTACTCTACACTTCTTCCATTACCCCACTGCTACTCTATACTCCTTCCGTTACTCCATTGCTACTCTACACTCCTTCCGTTGCTCCACTGCTACTCTACACTTCTTCCGTTACCCCACTGCTACTCTATACTCCTTCCGTTACTCCATTGCTACTCTATACTCCTTCCGTTACCCCACTGCTACTCTACACTCCTTCCGTTACTCCACTGCTACTCTATACTCCTTCCGTTGCTCCACTGCTACTCTACACTTCTTCCGTTACCCCACTGCTACTCTACACTCCTTCCGTTACCCCACTGCTACTCTACACTCCTTCCGTTACTCCACTGCTACTCTACACTCCTTCCGTTACCCCACTGCTATTCTATACTTCTTCCGTTACCCCACTGCTACTCTACACTTCTTCCGTTACTCCACTGCTACTCTACACTCCTTCCGTTACTCCACTGCTACTCTACACTTCTTCCGTTACCCCACTGCTACTCTACACTTCTTCCGTTACCCCACTGCTACTCTACACTCCTTCCGTTACCCCACTGCTACTCTACACTCCTTCTGTTACCCCACTGCTACTCTACACTCCTTCTGTTACTCCACACTTCTTCCGTTACCCCACTGCTACTCTACACTCCTTCTGTTACCCCACTGCTACTCTACACTCCTTCCGTTACCCCACTGCTACTCTACACTCCTTCTGTTACTCCACTGCTACTCTACACTTCTTCTGTTACCCCACTGCTACTCTACACTCCTTCTGTTACTCCACTGCTACTCTACACTCCTTCCGTTAATCCACTGCTACTCTACACTCCTTCCGTTACTCCATTGCTACTCTACACTCCTTCCGTTGCTCCACTGCTACTCTACACTTCTTCCGTTACCCCACTGCTACTCTATACTCCTTCCGTTACTCCATTGCTACTCTATACTCCTTCCGTTACCCCACTGCTACTCTACACTCCTTCCGTTACTCCACTGCTACTCTATACTCCTTCCGTTACTCCATTGCTACTCTACACTCCTTCCGTTGCTCCACTGCTACTCTACACTTCTTCCGTTACCCCACTGCTACTCTACACTCCTTCCATTACCCCACTGCTACTCTACACTCCTTCCATTACTCCACTGCTACTCTACACTCCTTCCGTTACCCCACTGCTACTCTACACTTCTTCCGTTACTCCACTGCTACTCTACACTCCTTCCGTTACTCCACTGCTACTCTACACTTCTTCCGTTACCCCACTGCTACTCTACACTTCTTCCGTTACCCCACTGCTACTCTACACTCCTTCCGTTACCCCACTGCTACTCTACACTCCTTCTGTTACCCCACTGCTACTCTACACTCCTTCTGTTACTCCACACTTCTTCCGTTACCCCACTGCTACTCTACACTCCTTCTGTTACCCCACTGCTACTCTATACTCCTTCTGTTACTCCACTGCTACTCTACACTTCTTCCGTTACCCCACTGCTACTCTACACTCCTTCTGTTACTCCACTGCTACTCTACACTCCTTCTGTTACTCCACTGCTACTCTACACTCCTTCCGTTACCCCACTGCTACTCTATACTTCTTCCGTTACTCCACTGCTACTCTATACTTCTTCCGTTACCCCACTGCTACTCTATACTCCTTCCGTTACCCCACTGCTACTCTATACTCCTTCCGTTACCCCACTGCTACTCTACACTCCTTTCATTACTCCACTGCTACTCTACACTCCTTTCGTTACCCCACTGCTACTCTATACTTCTTCCGTTATACTTCTTCCATTGCTATTCTATACTTCTTCCGTTACCCCACTGCTACTCTACACTTCTTCCGTTACTCCACTGCTACTCTATACTCCTTCCGTTACCCCACTGCTACTCTATACTCCTTCCGTTACCCCACTGCTACTCTATACTTCTTCCATTGCTATTCTATACTTCTTCCGTTACCCCACTGCTACTCTACACTCCTTCCGTTACTCCACTGCTACTCTACACTCCTTCCGTTACTCCACTGCTACTCTATACTTCTTCCGTTACTCCACTGCTACTCTACACTCCTTTCGTTACCCCACTGCTACTCTATACTTCCGTTATACTTCTTCCGTTACTCCACTGCTACTCTACACTTCTTCCGTTACTCCACTGCTACTCTACACTCCTTTCGTTACCCCACTGCTACTCTATACTTCCGTTATACTTCTTCCGTTACTCCACTGCTACTCTACACTCTTTCCGTTACTCCACTGCTACTCTACACTCCTTCCGTTACTCCACTGCTACTCTACACTCCTTCCGTTACTCCACTGCTACTCTATACTCCTTCCGTTACCCCACTGCTATTCTATACTTCTCCGTTACCCCACTGCTACTCTATACTTCTTCCATTACTCCACTGCTACTCTATACTTCTTCCGTTACTCCACTGCTACTCTATACTTCTTCCGTTACTCCACTGCTACTCTACACTCCTTTCGTTACCCCACTGCTACTCTATACTTCTTCCGTTATACTTCTTCCATTGCTATTCTATACTTCTTCCGTTACCCCACTGCTACTCTACACTTCTTCCGTTACTCCACTGCTACTCTACACTTCTTCCGTTACTCCACTGCTACTCTACACTTCTTCCGTTACCCCACTGCTACTCTATACTTCTTATGTTACCCCACTGCTACTCTATACTCCTTCCGTTACCCCACTGCTACTCTATACTCCTTCCGTTACCGCACTGCTATTCTATACCTCTTCCGTTACCCCACTGCTACTCTACACTCCTTCCGTTACTCCACTGCTACTCTACACTTCTTCCGTTACCCCACTGCTACTCTAAACTTCTTATGTTACCCCACTGCTACTCTATACTCCTTCCGTTACCCCACTGCTACTCTATACTCCTTCCGTTACTCCACTGCTACTCTATACTTCTTCCGTTACTCCACTGCTACTCTATACTTCTTCCGTTATACTTCTTCCATTGCTATTCTATACTTCTTCCGTTACCCACTGCTACTCTACACTTCTTCCGTTACTCCACTGCTACTCTATACTTCTTCCGTTACCCCACTGCTACTCTATACTTCTTCCGTTACCCCACTGCTACTCTACATTTCTTCCGTTACCCCACTGCTACTCTACACTCCTTCCGTTACTCCACTGCTACTCTACACTCCTTCCGTTACCCCACTGCTACTCTACACTCCTTCCGTTACTCCACTGCTACTCTATACTTTTTCTGTTACTCCACTGCTACTCTACACTTCTTGTCTTCAGCTCCGACCATCTGCATCCACTCCCAGGCACGACTCCACTCCAACTCCCAACTCAACTCCCATCTCTATCTCACGCCCTTGTATTTATCCGCGTCCCTATTAATTTTTAATTAATTAGTTGGCATCCCTCCGACGCCCCTCGCCCCCAGCCCCCGCTGCCACCTGTCTCCATTTTCAGACTTGGATCCGCCATTCCACACACAACAACAACAACCAGCCAATCACAGCCCCGCATCCATAATTGCCCAACGGGCCATCTCCGTCTCACCCTTCGGTCCCTGGTAACAGCCGCGTGTCCCGATATGCCCCCACTGTACCCCACACACGCACGTGTGTGCAATTTCCCCCCTTGGCGCGTGTTAAACAACTACACTACTACCACAGTAATACCATCAGAATCACCATCTTGTGTCACTCATCAACTGACTACCCGAGTTCAAAGTCAGGTTCTGGATCTTCCTGCAGTTTCTGGTTACTGCAGGTCTGTAAATTGCACGCGTCTGTGCATGTCAATCCATTTGACAGGCACGTGCAGCTTGGCATTGTGCATGAACGCAGACACTTGCCTGCCAGCAGTTCCAAGATCACATCTGGTGCAGGTGGGGAGCGCATCCAATAAATGGCCAGCTTGCCATCATCGTCTGTCCATCCATACTCAGCAGGGCTTGGCACCACAGGGTTAGCCGGCAGACAGCACTTACAGATCGCTGCCTGATAGTTGGCTCGTTGAACATGCGTGAAGAGACGGTCTCTACATGGTGGCAGCTGGCTGGACTCGATTTCTCCCCTTTAATACACGTTTTTATTTAGACTCTGTCTTCTCGACAGACCTGTTCTCCACCTGAGGACGGCTGTTTGCGTTGTGGCCGAAACGTCGTGAGAATTATTTAATAATGTTTTAATTTTTTATTATTTTATTATTTCCATTCTACGTGACTTTGCCGAAAGAACCAAGAAGATCACTCCATCTGTTGTCGTATCCTCAAAAAATATTGTAACTCGATTTTTACCCACTTCCCAATGTGCTATCGACTGCAAACTTGGTATAATTATGTCATACTGATGACAAGACTATATTCTATCATAAAAAAAATCTAAAACATATGTATTTTTAAACATTATACACGCTTTTATTTAACTCACTCTGTTTGTTGTCGTATCCTCAAATCTTGTAACTCAATTTCAACCGTCTTCCCAATGTCGTATCGACTGCAAACTTGGTATAGGTATGTCATACTGATGACAAGACTATATACTATTATTAAAAATAAAAAAAATAAAAATGTAAACAATCTTTTTTACGGATATAATTTTCCACGCTCAACTCACGTTTGCTGTAAATCTCCACGGTCCCTTACGTTATGGCAAGCTTCGGGGAGCCACTTCCTGTAGTCGTGGAGTTCTGCCATTACTCGTACGGTACATTTCATTAAAGCGTGTTTTCGAAAAAAAGTATTTTAATATATTTTATATTCATCATGAGGTCTCTTTTGCCAGTACCAAAATATACTAATAGGGTTTTTTCCCTTTTTTTCTGGCAACAAAACTGACACCTTTTGCAAGGAATCATGTTTACATTAACCACAATACTTGCAGTCAAATGCCAACAAAAACAATATTCTGATGTCTGCATTGTCCTTGAAACTGATTGGTCCACACCTGAGACAGCTTTTCTTAAAGCCTAGTCTCCATTGGTGTTGGACCAGATGATGCCAAAAGACGTACAACTCAAAGACAATGCACTATCAGAGTGTTGAGAGCTCGGGGTAAGCATTTACACTATGAGACATCTCCTTAACCAGTGGCAAAATATAGTGATAAGTTTTTAGCCTTTCAACTGGTACACCAAAACTGACACCTTTATACAAGGCATCATGCTTGCGTTGACCACAATACTTGCAGTCAAATGCAAACAAAAAACAATACTCCGATGATGTTTGCATTGTCCTTGAAATTAATTGGTCCACACCTCAGACAGCTTTTCTTAGAGCATTGTCTCATATGGTGTTCGACCAGATGACGCCAAAAGGCGCACAGTCCAAAGACAACGCACTATCAGAGTAATGAGAGCTGCTAGCGATGTTCGTTCACCTCGCCACTGCTGCTATTGGCAACTTGCATGCGACAGGTGAACCGCTGAATTTTCTGGAACAGCTCCATCACTTACAATCCATGACTGCCCCAGTCGACTAAAAGTCTCTTGATAGGAAGTGTCCTTTCTTTCACAATCTTCAGGGCGATCAGATTCCCCCGACCGGAGAATGCGCTGACAGTGTCGTAGTCCTGTGAAGGCGTGCAAGGCTGTCACAGACGCTGTGTCCAAGTGACCTTGCCAGCTTGCTGTTCTGTGTCCCACACTTCTGGTAGACGGGACAGGCGATGTCATTCTGGAAGCCAAGACAAAGCACCATGACATCAGTGTCCTCAGCTGTGATGACAACTGCCTTGGAAGGTTCTGGTGGTGTCTGTGTAGTGGTGGTGTTGACGTGCGCCGACAGTGATGGATCACGGGGCGGCACGGGGTGCGGGGTTGGGCACGCGATGTGGGCGTGGTGTGGACGCGCGCGCCGGTGGTGAGGCGCGCTGACACGAGGTGGGAAAAGAGGATCGTAGCCAGCGCCCAGTGATTGGTCAAATGGGATGGGTGCTCTCAGCGACGTCCGCAGGAGGTGCATGAAGGGTGACGCGCGAGAGCACTCGAGGTTGTTGTTAACCAGTTGAAGATCGAAGACGGAGTGGAGGAGGTAGTGGCCCGAGACCCCTAGTCCCGCCGTCCTTGTCAGGACCGGGGCCCTGTGTGGCTCGGAGCCGAGACTGTGGGACCCGTGGTCCGACGCCCGTGTGGGTCGGGACGGTGGGACCCAGAGTCGAGACGGACACCCCGGCCGGGTGTGTTCCGAGAGGCTACGGGGCGTAAGAGCCCGTGTTGGTGTAGCCAGGAGAACCGTGTGGGTTAGGCTGGTGTTAGCCACCCGTGTAACTAAGTGGGTGTTAGTCACCCGTGTAACTAAGTGGGTGTTAGTCACCCGTGTAACTAAGTGGGTGTTAGTCACCTGTGTAACTATAGTTGGTGAAATCAAAGAGTGTGCTACCCGTGAAGTCGTCTCCCGCCGAGTTACTACTTTACAACTGGCGTCAGAAGTAAACCTGTCTTCAAGAAGAATGGACACTACCCGTACCCACGAGCGAGATCGGGAAGACGACGGCGTACCGGAGACACCAACCTCGGGAGGAGAAAACGAGGAGTTGCCGCCGATGCAGCACTTCGCGGCGATGGCCGACGCTCCGCTTGCCTCCGACACCAGCCTACAGGACGCACACTCCCGCCTGGCGGAGTTGCTGCTCGCCGCCGCTGCAATCTTGGCAGAAATCTCCGTTCCAGCGGGCGGAGGGACGGCTGCGGGGTTGGAGGAGGGAGCGCGGCTGGAGGGATCCCGCCAGAAGGCGCTTCGCGCCAAAAGTTTTGAAGTTGGCGCCGTTTTTGAGGGTCCGCCACCAATTGGCGGGAAGCGCGGACACCACGTGGCCGGAGATCTCCACTCAGCGCAGCCCGCGTCATCGGCGCGCGCCGGAGCTCTCCATTATGCACCTGCAGACGGAGCCGACATTTTCTACAACCACAGCGGCGCGCGGGAAAATCGTTCCGACGACGACGACGACCGAGTTCTCCAGCAACGATTGCCCACGCTGTCGGCGTTCAAGGCAGATGGGGGCGACTGGGGAGCCTTCCAACGAAGGTTCCTCGCACATCAAGAAATCTCGGGGTGGTCCAACACCACTGCCCTGCGCGCGCTGCCAGCGATGCTCGACGACGACGCGCTTGCAGCCTTCACGTCTGCCCCAAGGTCATCCCGCTCAACGCTCCAGGCCGCGCTACACCTAATGGCTAAGGTGTTCGGGCCGCCCTCGACCTGTCGCCACCATTTCTACGATCGGCGAAAGGTGGTTGGAGAAACCACGCTCGCCTATCGCACGGCGCTGCTCGCCCTGGCGGACGCAGCTTTTCCCCGCATGGACAAGGAGGGGAAGGACGCCATGGTGACGGAGCAGCTGCTGGCGTTGGCTCACGACTTGGGAGTCCCCATCAATACGGCGGACGAAATGGACATCTGCTCCCTGGGGATTGCCACGAGTATTCACGCTTACGAAGTCCTCAAGCGCAAGCCGACGGTCATCTGCGCATCGGCAGGGAACGGGGCACCGGCCGCCACGGTCGCCGGGCCTCAGCCTGCTGCGGCTCGGGAGGAGGCCTTCACCATGTCGAGACCGGGGGAGTGGAGAACGGGAGGTCGTTCGCCCACACGTTCATCCCGCAAGCTGGAGCAACCGAAACCTACGACGTTCCTCGTCGTCTGCTACAACTGCGGCCTTCGGGGTCACGTCGCGTCTGGGTGCCGGGCTCCGCGTCAGCGCGCCACGGGACCACGTCCGGACGACGACCAGGGCCACAAGTCATCCCAGCTAAACCCGGCAAGTCGCGGCACCTCACACGCTCGGTCCACATACATGGCACGTTCGGGTCGCCGCTTGGCGGTGGGGGGACCGCGTATGGGCACCGGGGGTTCGGTTCGGCGAGGGGGTTCGTACACGGCCCGAAAGCAGTCGAATGGTCCGAATTGGCCCACAGGATAGTGGCTGCGTCGGCCGGGTCGTCCGTGGTAACGGGGTTTATTGACGGGGTTGAGGTCCGGGTGCTTGTGGACACGGGTGCGTCGGCCACTATCATTTCAGACCTTATTTATAACATTCTTCCCGTCCAATGTCGACCCCTTCTGCCAGTGGACGTACCATTTTACGCGGCGAACGGGGGATCCTTGGGAATCATCGGCCAGATTCGGGCGACTATTTGTATTGGCGATATCAAATTGGCGGGTCCTATTTTTGTATCATCATCGCTGGCCGTTCCTTGTTTACTAGGTACGGACTTTCTGTCTAAAATGCCCATCAAAATTCTCATAGATCAGGCCTGCATTGAGCTTCCATCGGGACGGCGGGTTGCGTTTTTGACGAGTCCTACTAAAATACGCACGGTTTGTGCGACGGTGCAGGCGCTGGCAACTCAGACTGTACGGGTGCCCCCGGGATCGCAAATGTTGGTACCCCTTCGGTTGAGAAAACCCCTCGGGGTGGATGCGGGGGCACAGGGAGTTCTGTTGGGGCCGTCTAACAGAGCCAAAGGGGGCCTCGACTTAGCGGTAGCTCAGACCATGGTGAGGGGGGACAGTGAGCCGTTCGTTATGGTCCTGAATACGGGGTCGCGGCCGGCCGTGATTACACAGGGAACGGTGCTGGCTCACGACGCGCCGCTACCCGTCGAGGAACAGCTCGTTGCGCACGCGGATTCGAGTGCCGATACGCATCCTCAAAGTGAGGAGGGGACAGAGTGGTTGGACTCGTTGTGTGCCGGGTCTAGTAACTTGTCCAGTGTGCAGTTGGGAGCATTGAGGGGCTTGCTACTCGAGTTCGCTGACGTGTTTAGCAGGCACAAGTACGATATTGGCTGCACAGACCTGTTGCGCCACCACATAGCTACAGGGGACGCAGCCCTTATTCGACAGAATCCCTTCCGGCTCAGCCCAGCCGAGAAGGAGCATGTGCAGTCGGCGGTTAATGACATGTTGGCGGCCGACATCATTTCGCCCTCTTCCAGTCCGTGGGGTGCTCCTATCGTCCTGGTTAAAAAACAGGACGGGTCCTTGCGGTTCTGTGTCGATTTCCGCCGCCTAAACAAAATCTCAATGGCCGATGCGTATCCGCTCCCCAGGATGGATGAGTCGCTGGATGCCTTGGCGGGAGCACAGTTTTTTTCGACGCTCGATCTGCTTTCGGGATTTTGGCAATTGCCCCTCGATGACGAATCAAAACCAAAAACCGCTTTCCGGACACCGGGAGGCCTATTTGAATTCAACCGATTGCCCATGGGCTTACATTCCGCTTCCGCCACGTTCCAGAGGCTCATGGAATTGGTTTTGTCAGGCCTCCAATGGGACACCTGTTTGATTTACCTCAATGATATCATCGTTTTCAGCCGGACTTTTGAGGAGCACCTCCAGCGACTGAGAGCGGTGTTCCTCAGGATGCGTTCCGCTAAGCTTAAATTTAAACCGGCTAAATGTTATCTGCTTCGGGAATCGGTCAGGTATTTGGGCCATATCGTAAGTCGTTCAGGGATCTCGACAGACCCTGCTAAGACGCACTGCGTCAGCTCATGGCCAACGCCAACCTCGGTCACTGAAGTCCGCAGCTTCATAGGATTCGCCTCCTATTACCGTCGTTTTGTCAAGCAGTTTGCCACCATAGCCAGGCCCCTGCACGCTTTGACGGCTAAAGGTGTGCGGTTTCACTGGGGGCCGGAAGAGGAGGCTGCGTTCTGCTCCCTTCGTGACGCCTTGGTGCAGGCTCCCCCCTTGTGTTACCCCGATTTCACGCAACCGTTTTTGCTCGACACGGATGCCAGTAACACGGGTATCGGGGGAGTGCTCTCACAAGTGGTCGGGCGGGTCGAACGGGTGGTCGCCTACGGTAGCAGGGTTCTGTCCCCCGCGGAACAACGCTACTGCGTGACACGTCGTGAATTGCTGGCGATTGTGTTTTTTATACAGCAATTCAGGCCGTATCTTTACGGCCGTCATTTTACGGTTCGTACGGACCATGCGGCTCTCCAATACGCTATGCGGGTGGCGCAGCCATCCGGCCAATTGTCCCGATGGTTGGAGGTCCTTCAGGACTACCAATTCACGACGATTTACCGCAAGGGATTGCGCCACTCGAATGCGGATGCCTTGTCGCGGTTGCCGCCGCGCACGGAATGCGCATGTCTGCTGGGATCGGCGCGGTGTAAACCCCCTGTCGCCGTCCCCGCGGAAGTTGTGCTCGCCGCCACTGATACTACGGGGGTCGACGCTCCCACGGGGAGGGACTCGCTGTTAGCGTTGCCTCTCATCGAGTGGGGCCGTCTCCAAATGGCCGACAGCTCCCTACTCACGCTACGTCGGAAGGTTGACGCTCCCGAGGGAGGGGAAACGCGGGTCGGTTCCTGGGTGTGCAGACAGGGCCTCTTGATGAAGTGGGACAACATGTTCCGGCGTCACGCGCTCGTTGTGCCGTTTGCTATGCGGGGTAGGGTCGTTCTGGCTGCTCATGAACGACTCATGCATCTGGGTTTTCACAAAACGCTCGCCCTAATCCAGCGAGACTATTATTGGCCGGGGATGGGCAACGACGTGGCGAACATTCTTAAGGGATGTGTAGGGTGCGCCCAAAGAAAACCGCCACCAATAGCGGCTAATCCACCGCTGCAATCCATTCAGGTTTTGCGCACAAACGAATTGGTTGCGTTAGACATCTTGGGGCCCTTTCCCGCTACACCTAGGGGAAATAAGTTCCTGCTGGTTGGCGTAGAGTACTTCACCCGCTGGCCCATGGCATGGCCACTCGCCAACCAGTCGGCTGCGGCAGTGGCGGACGCCTTTGTCCAAGGTTATGTTTTGGACAAGGGCGCCCCCGAACGCTTGCTGACGGACCAAGGGAAACATTTTTCGAGCGTTTTGTTGCGCGAGGTGTGCGACCTGTTGGGTACAAAGAAAGTACGTACCTCCCCGTACCACCCGCAGACTGACGGTATGGTTGAACGTCTGAACAGGACGATTACGTCTATGCTGTGCCAACAGGTCTGCGACGACCAGGTGGATTGGGACTTACAGGTACCGGGGGTACTCGCGGCCTATCGAATGGCCCCTCATGCGGCGACGGGGTTTTCTCCATTTTTTCTTATGTATGGGCGGGAGGCCGATCCGGCCATGGACGTCCAACTGGGGATTTCCCAGCCACGTGCAAAATCTAAATTGGCAGACCACATCAAGTTTAATATCGCCAAATTGGCTGAAGCGCGAGAGGCTGCGAGATTGAATTCGCGGTCTCGGCAGATCGCGAACGAGCAATTGCATGGACAGAGGGTGCATACGCACGATTGGGAACCAGGCGATAAGGCCTGGCTGCATTGTCCACATGCACCGTTGGCTACGTCCCTCAAATTGTTGAGACCATGGAGGGGACCGGTGGAAATTGTGCGGGTTGCACGACCCCAGAGTATACAGATTAAATGGGGAAAACGCCGTTGGTACGTGCACCCCTCCCGACTGAAACCCTACGCGGCGCCGCGTGACCCCGTTTTGTGCCGTAACGACCGAGCGTGTGATGTGACCGTCGACTCGGGGAGGGATGTGTCGCAGGCTGATCCTCACGTGTCTCCACCTGACCCACCCCCAGGTGTCTCGGACCTGACGGCTGTTGACTGTCGGGAACCGGAACCCCGCGGCACGCGCGGAGCCCCGATGCCTGGCCCATGCCTTCCTGAACTGCCGGCACCACCGGACGGTCAACCGCGTCTGGTGCCGTACGACGGACCGGCAAGGCGGACTCGGGCTAGGACACAACACTTTTCATGAAAAAAAATTTTCAAACCCGACCTCGCCGCCGTGTTCCCCCTCTGCCGGGGTAATGTCCCGTTCAAGGGACGCTCGGAAAGAATGGGACGCTGCACGAGTCGGAAAGAAGAGAAGAAAAAAATGTTTTTCTTTCTGCATACACATTTATCGTTGTCACTCGCCGGATTGTACATATTGTTTTTGCTGTTGTAGTGGCATTTGCTGATTTTTGCGGATGGCGGTGTTCGTGTTGTGTTGTGTTGTTATGTTGTTGTTGTGTTACGGGGCACACATGGGGGGGAGGGGGTGTTGTATATTTTTATAGCAGCCGGGTCGGCTGCGAGCTATGTGGTAGGGGGTGATGTAGTGGTGGTGTTGACGTGCGCCGACAGTGATGGATCATGGGGCGGCACGGGGTGCGGGGTTGGGCACGCGATGTGGGCGTGGTGTGGACGCGCGCGCCGGTGGTGAGGCGCGCTGACACGAGGTGGGAAAAGAGGATCGTAGCCAGCGCCCAGTGATTGGTCAAATGGGATGGGTGCTCTCAGCGACGTCCGCAGGAGGTGCATAAAGAGTGACGCGCGAGAGCACTCGAGGTTGTTGTTAGCCAGTTGAAGATCGAAGACGGAGTGGAGGAGGTAGTGGCCCGAGACCCCTAGTCCCGCCGTCCTTGTCAGGACCGGGGCCCTGTGTGGCTCGGAGCCGAGACTGTGGGACCCGTGGTCCGACGCCCGTGTGGGTCGGGACGGTGGGACCCAGAGTCGAGACGGACACCCCGGCCGGGTGTGTTCCGAGAGGCTACGGGGCGTAAGAGCCCGTGTTGGTGTAGCCAGGAGAACCGTGTGGGTTAGGCTGGTGTTAGCCACCCGTGTAACTAAGTGGGTGTTAGTCACCCGTGTAACTAAGTGGGTGTTAGTCACCCGTGTAACTAAGTGGGTGTTAGTCACCCGTGTAACTAAAGTTGGTGAAATAAAAGAGTGTGCTACCCGTGAAGTCGTCTCCCGCCGAGTTACTACTTTACATCTGCACCCCGGTTCAGTCGTTCAGCATCTTGATCGAAGTCTGTCGGTAGACATCAAAAACAACACCAATCCTCTCACTCTGTGCACCCTCGTGGAGGACGTGGGTCACGGCTGACTCTGCCACCTGTGTAAAGGTTTTGTTGTTGCCATTCATTTTTTGGACCAGGCTCATCGCGTCAATGATGGAAGTAGATGGGGTTGGGATGTCTTCTGCAGGAGACACATTCTTTTCAAGCTATCTGGCAAGTGTAGCCTTTACACCATTGGAACCTCATTTGCCAGTAAAAAATATGATAATTGTTTTTTTACCCTTTAATCTGGCAAACAAAATTGACACCTTTTTTACGAGGAGTCATGTTTGCATAGTCCACAATACCTGCAGTCATAATGCAAACAATTATCAGAGTTATGTTTTTTGTTTGCATTATGACTGCAGGTATTGTGGTTTTTGCAAACATGACTCTTTGTTAAAAAGGTGTCAGTTTTGTTGCCAGATTAAAGGGTAATAAAACAATTACCAAGTGCAGCCTTGTTTGTTTTCCGGTAGGGACCCATCAGCGTTTGCCAGTGCCTATGGCAGAGGGCCCAGTGGGTGGGCAAGGACGTCCTTCATATTCACCTTCCTGCCTTCAGCCACCAGGATCATGTGGCTGAACAGGTTTCTATCGGCCTACAAAACCACATCCTGTGCTTTCTTTCCATGTGCTGTTTTTGTGCTGATATTGGAGAATGTCTTCAGACTTTGCTTGGTTATCTTGTCGTGGGATTTCACAGATGGTGGGTCCTCAGCTAACCTTGTTTGCTTGAATACCTGGTAGGCCTCTTCTCCTATCTCAAGAGCTCTCAAGAGATCCCTGGTCACATCAGGTGGCGCCAGTGAAGAGGCTAATCAGATCTGTCTCATCAGGGGACATATGATTGATCCAGCTATTCTCCATAACGTCAATGAGAGACTGGACATCTGCTTCATCTCTCTTGATCCTTGGACCTTGTAGATCTGGATGGGACAGTTTGGACCTGCCTTGACCTATCAGGTCTCTCAGCTGCCTGAGGTACATGCATCTGTACTCAGCTGTTAGGTAATATTTGGTCACGGCTCCTGGCTTCAAGCTGAATCCCTTTGTCCCTCCAGCTGTCTGGGTGTCTTTGTTCACCGTTTCCTCTAGTGCCTGGTCAACAGGGATTCGGGCCAAAGGCAGTGGTGGAGCCCAGTTGAACTGAAAAGCTTCCTTCCATGAATTCCGTGTACACATCTGGGTGTGTGATGAGCAGCTGAGACATCTGGGCGTAGTGGCAGGGGAGGTAGCGTGCATAATTCATCATATCATAAGCGAAGCACCATGGGATTATTGCTCGAATTCTTGCCAAGTGTAGCATCCAGTCTCCCTCTCTGAATGCTCGGATGAGCCCCAACAAGATTTCAACCATGTCCAAAGAGAGCATTCAGAAGGTCGAGAGGCTGCCGTTTCCACCTCTGAGGTAGACTTCAAACAGTTGCATGATGCGTGTACATGAGCTGTTCCCGAGGACCTCCTTCAAAGCGGCTTGTGAGACTTCTTTCCCAAGGTTGTCACTGGTCCTCAGTGTCTCATCCAAGTGAGTTGCTTCCAACTAGGACAGGAAAACATTTCATGTCGGTCGCACGAGAGCCTCACACAGGAGTTTGTGTAGTCGCACTGCCCCGTTGTACTTGCGGCCATCCATAACACCGGCAATGGAGCCTTCTGCGATCATGCCAGACTCAATGCAGAGATCTCGGAGTCCAGCAGCTTGGAAACGCGTTCCTTTTATTGCCAGCAGTGTGCAGGCGGTGTGGAAAACCCCAATTTAACACGTAGGCTTTCGCGGCCAATATTATTCATAATCAACGTTTTTGGGTTTAGATCGCGTTATTTATAAAAGTGTCGTAACCCTCCACCACCCGACACGGCCAATCAGTTAAACAGTGTCACGTTGACAAAAGACAAATAGTTCACTGCTTTAGCCCACCGGTGTGTTGAAGCGTGAAACCACAACATTTACAATTGTAAATGTTGTGGTTTGTCTTTTGTCAACGTGACACTTTTTTACTGATTGACCGTGTTGGGTGGTGGAGGGTTACGACAAATTTATAAATAACGCGATTTAAACCAAAAAACGTTGATTATGGAATACCCCAAGCCTGATGCATACAGGGCTTGGTCAAAGACGCAGACAATCTTCGTCCTGGCTTAAGTACTGCACGACGCTCAGTGACTGGTTAAGCACCTCGTTGACAGGAGACATTTGTGTCACTGATTGACGGTAGGCAGATTGCCTACCTCACATGTCCTTTGGATTGCACTCTCATGGTGCTAATCTCTCATCAACACTGTTGTTGTGCGCATATGCGGGCATGATACTCTTATGCGGCGACAGAAGCTCATTCATGCTCCCTAGTCTCCCCCATTAACACAACTGACGCGCTTGCATCCGGTGGTGGAATTCATTTCCATCCCACACCCCGCTTGATTGCCCATCGCCACTTATATAAACTTGTTGTAGCTGCTCTCTCGCTGGTTCAGCAGTTCCACTGCTGGATTATATTTTTTCTGCCTGAGGACGACCGCTTGTGTTGCGATCGTGACTTTACCGAAAGAACAAAAGAGTACTATATACTATTCTACACTACACTATACACTACACTATGCACTACACTATACACTACACTATGCACTAGAATACACTACACTATACACTACACTATACACTACACTATGCACGACACTATGCACTAGTATACACTACACTATACACTACACTATACACTACACTATACACTACACTATGCACTAGAATACACTACACTATACACTACACTATACACTACACTATACACTACACTACACACTACACTACTATACACTACACTATACACTACACTATACACTCCACTATACACTACACTATACACTACACTATGCACTACACTATGCACTAGTATACACTACACTATACACGAAGGGGCTAACAGATGGTGGTGCGACCGAGTTGACAGCGGAGGATGACGTCATGTCGCGGGTGCGGTGAGAGGGAACCTTCGGGAACAAAGGCGGGTCCGAGCTAGGGGGAGGAGCCACCAAAGGAGGTACTTGAGTGGGGGACCACGTGACGAACCGGGGTCGTTGTGGGGAGCCAGTGGCACGGATCGGCTGGAGAGTTCTCTCCCTCCTCGTAGCCGGGCGGTGTTGGTTGAACCCCCGTCCCGGGGGGCAGACAAGTGCGAGAGGCAAGGGGATAGCCGAGAATAGGGCTCCGAGTATTCAGCAAGGATCGGCTGAGAGAAAGAGAGTGTAGGGCGAGATAGTGTTTGGGGTCCGGGGTAGAGAGCACCTACCTCTGGTGTGAGCTTGGAGTACTGAATGTAACAGTGTTAATAAAATGGCAACAGCCCTTACAGAAATCCCGTCTCCATGTGGTTCTACTGCACAGCGCATGAGATCAAGTTTCCAACAATCCAATAGCGAAACCCGCGCCTTGACCAGGTCAATAAAGCAGAGATGTAGGTCTTGTTGGAATTCCCTACACGGCTGCTGTAGCAGACCGACAGAAAATATGGCATCTGTACAGGACCGCCCTCCCCTGAAACCGCATTGGGGCTTTGCAAGCCTCTCCTCAGCGTGCCTAGCAAGGCGATGTTGAATAATCCTTGCCAGGACCTTTCCCGGCACACTGAGGAGTGAGATGCCCCTGTAGTAGTTTGAGTCTGTGCGGTCCCCCTTCTTAAAGAGAGAGACCACCACACACACACACATATATATATACACATACATATATATACACACACAGGGTGCTTAAAAAATGTTAACAGTTACATGGGACTGTCGTTTTTCACGGAAAAAAACGGATAATATAGACTATAACATGATAACAAATGTAATGTTAACAGCTTCAAGAAGTCACAGAGTCTCCACTCGTTCGCCATCATTGTCGACGCGCACCTGGGATCTCCTCCAGGTAGTCTCCGCAGCCCAGAGGTACATTTCTCGTGGCGTTGTTGCAAATTCTCAGAAGTGTTGATTTTTTTATTCACCACCCTGTATAAATGTCGTGTGATGGCGCCGCCCGGTGGACAGAAGCGGCAACTGCGGTAGACAGACAGCGCACACGCCGGTGAGGGCGTGACGAGCACGGCTGTGAGTTGGCAGAGTGGAGGAACTGGGGCAAGGGTCACGGAGGACCCCATCTGGAGGCGCCTGGAACCTGCTCGTGGGTTCCAGAAGGGAGGAGGGGCCAGGGCGGGGTCAGGGCGGGGTCAGGGCAGGGTCAGGGCGGGGTCAGGCCGGGGTCAGGGCGGAGTCAGGGCAAGGTCAGGGCAGGGTCAGGGCGAGGTCAGGGCAGGGTCAGGGCTGTGCCCAGTAGCATAAAAGGAGCCGAGAGTGGGGAGCTCGAGGCTGCCGGTTCCTGGAGTGGACCCGTCTTGTCGTTGCTGTTGTCTCGTCTTCGTCGTCGCCACACGTCTCCGCTGGACGTAGCGCTACGAAGGAGAGCAGGTTGCCATCTCGGAGTCGGTGCCATGGGTGTTAGACGGCCAGGGCTGTGTACGGGCAAGGCTGAGCTACCGTGGAGAGTGTGGTGTGGACGACGGCCGTGGAAGTCGTGGTGAATAAAGAAGGTGCCTCATAGAAACTCAGAATCGTTGACACTACACACGTTCACACGCTGGGCTCTTTGCAGTGAATTGGCGGTGTACTTTTAGGCTTTTCGTCTGTTCCTGTTTTGCCACTGTTGGTCACAAAATGAGGGCACGAGTGGAACGTGACCATTGAGTTGGCCCTCCCATCGTGCCTTCGACGTCAGGTTAATAGTTCTGTAGTGATTTAAACACGCACCACGCACGGGAGATTTTGAGCACGTGCGCGTAGAGTACAGTGGGGGCATATGAGGACGAGCGTTGTTGCCAGTGCTCGAAGGGGTAGGCCAGAGACGGGTTGGGTGCAATTAAGGACACGGGACCGTGATTGACTGGTGGTTGTTGTTGTCATTGACTGGCGCCGCGGAGTCTGGAAGAAGAGACAGGTGGCGGAGGGGGCTAGGGGCGAGGGGGGCGATAGGGTCGCCAACTAATTAATTGGGAATTAATTGGGTCAGGCAATAATACAGGGGTGTTGGGAGCTGAGGGGAGTTCGTGCCTGGGAGTGGATGAAGATGGTCGGAGCCGAAGCAGTTTAGCGAGGACAGTATAGGTAGCAGTGGAGCGAGAGAAGTACAGAGTAGCAGTGGAGCGAGAGAAGTACCGGGTAGCAGTGGAGCGAGAGAAATACAGGGTAGCAGTGAAGTGAGAAAAGTACAGGGTAGCAGTGGAGAGAGAGAAGTACAGGGTAGCAGTGGAGCGAGGAAACTACAGGGTGGCAGTGGAGTGAGAGAAGTACAGGGTAGAAGTGGAGTGAGAGAAGTACAGAGTAGCAGTGGAGTGAGAGAAGTACAGAGTAGCAGTGGAGTGAGAGAAGTACAGGGTAGCAGTGGAGCGAGAGAAGTACCGGGTAGCAGTGGTGCGAGAGAAATACAGGGTAGCAGTGAAGTGAGAGAAGTACAGGGTAGCAGTGGAGTGAGAGAAGTACAGGGTAGCAGTAGAGTGAGAGAAGTACAGAGTAGCAGTGGAGTGAGAGAAGTACAGGGTAGCAGTGGAGCGAGAGAAGTACAGGGTAGCAGTGGAGTGAGAGAAGTATAGGGTAGCAGTGGAGTGAGAGAAATATAGGGTAGCAGTGGAGTGAGAGAAGTACAGGGTAGCAGTGGAGCGAGGACAGCATAGGGTAGCAGTGGAGCGAGAGATGTACAGGGTAGCAGTGGAGCGAGAGAAGTAAAGAGTATCAGTGGAGTGAGGGACGCATAGCGTAGCGCTGGAGTGTGACGGAAAAGCCAATATAAAGCGGCTGGAGTGTGACGCAAAAGCCGATAAAAAGCGGCTGGAGTGTGGCGGAGGAGCCGCGGGAGAGCAGCTGAACTGTGACAGAAGCAGAGAGAAGAGTCGATGTAGACGGAGAAGCGGAACGAGCGAGGCCGGCGGAACGCGGCGAGCGAGCGAGCGAGCGGAGAGCATGCTGGAAAGATGTTGAATTGTATGTTGTTAGCGAAATAAAGTGACGACGGAAAAGCAAGAAGCTGTCACGTGAAGTTCAGCAGTACAGTTCTACCGCACTCTGTGTGTGTGTGTTTGTGTGCAATCCAGACAGTGTACAGATTTAGGCCCGAGCCAAGTATGGGGCAGTCCATAAATGACGTCACTTGATTTTGGCAGATTCTTGACCCCCCCCCTCCCCCTCTCGTCACACGGCGTCAAAAAAAGTCAGACACCCCCTCAAATATGACGTCACAAAGCTCTGCCCCCCCCCCCCTAAAACCATGTTTCCATTTTGAAAATAAAACATGCTTCAAAACACTTCAAACTATTGTCATTGTAGTGCGTATTGAATGTGGCGCTGCACTCTGATGTTGTAGGAGAACACATTTATTAAAAGGTGTTGGAAAGCTGAAATTTAGCATAAAATATTTAACGTCTAACTAAAACTGCAGATGTTCAGAATATTATGTTGAAATTCTCTTATAAACATCAAATATTAAAAGTAATTATAACTATAAAAAACTACTTGAAACTACGTAGTATAGCGAAGCAAAACGGAGAGTACAATTATAACAATCACGTATTCATTTCACGGAATGAAAGCCCTGGTAGAATCATTAGAATCAAAATGTTTAATAACAATCATTCAAAACATTTACAAAATTCATGTTTCTCTATTCTCCCATGGAGAAACAAAATGCTCCTTCATGGATTAAATTAATGGTGACCTTAGTAAATTTAAATAATCAAACAGTTAATAATGAAAATTAATAAAAATCAGGGTTGTTATGACAATTCTATCGTTTATATTTATTCAAAGTTGCGCATTTTGACTTGACGTCACATTTCTCAAACCCCCCGCCCCCCCCTCGTGACACATCGTCACAAATGTCTGACCCTCCCTCCCCCCTAGGTGTGTGACGTCATTTATGGACGGGCCCCGAGTATCTTCGAGAACACGTGTCCTTTTTGTTTACGATCAGAGGAATCAAGAAGATGCTCGGTGTAGTCGGCACTTTGCTTCGTTCATCATTTCGTATTTTTTTCTTTCAATGCTTTGCTTTATGTGCCATTTTTTTCCTTTCAAAGCATGGACGGGTGCCCAAACGTTCCTGAGAGGCCTCCATCTCTCCGCGGTGGTGGTGGTGTGCGGATTTCATGGATCCCTGACGGGGAAGACGTCACTCAGGAGGCCGCGGAGCTGCTGGTAGGTGTCGCGGATCTGCCACAGCGCCTCCCACACGGGCACCGAGATGCCCGAGTGCTTCTCCAGGATGTGCGCCACCAGCTGGCTGGCGGCCTCGAATCCGCCGTTGCTGGAGGACACCGCTCGGATTTGCTGGAGGTGACAGAAGACACCAGCAGGCGGCAGTAGCAGCAAGCTCGTGGAGCAGGTCACGTGCACTCGTGTGTACGTGTGTGTCTGTGTGTGTGTGCATGTCAGTGTGTGTGTGTGTCTGTGTGTGTCAGTGTGTGTCAGTGTGTGTCAGTGTATGTGCAATGGCTGCTTTGGGTATGCGGTCCAGACCTCCACTGAGACCCTGGATGACAGAGGAGGTATTCAGGATAGTTGACAAAAAGCGACATGCCTACTCTAAGAATATACAGCATCCCACGTCGGAGAATGAGGTGACAGACGACACCAGCTGGCGGCAGTAGCAGCAAGCTCGTGCGCCAGGTCACGTGCGTTGCACTCGTATGTACATGTGTGTGTCTGTGTGTGTATGTGTGTGTCTGTGTGTGTGTGTGTATGTGTGTGTGTGTGTCTGTGTGTGTGGCTGTGTGTGTGTGTGTCTGTGTGTGTGTCTGTGTGTGTCAGTGTGCTGCAAGGTGGTGGTCGCGGGTTGCTGAGGAGATGGAATCTGCCTCAGTGGCCCGCGATCACAAATCACTATTTAACTCCATCAAAAAAGTAATCTGCGGCGCCACACCTATTACAATCATTAGGAGAAAGAACGGTGATCCAATCTACGACCCCCAGGAACAGGTATGCAGATTTGCTGAGCATTTCTGTGAGGTCCTGGGGGAGGAAAAATCTCTCAGCCAGGAAAACATCATGGCACAAAGTGGGGATAACCCTGCTGAGGCTGCGGTGCCTCAAATATTGGAGGAGGTCACACCCTGTGAGGAAGTACTGAAGGCGATCCGGAGTCTGAGACCAGGAAAGGCACCGGGCAGAGATAATCTCCCAAGCGAAATGCTGAGGGAGGGTGGCGCTTGTGCACAGACTGTTCTATATGACATCATAACAACAGTCTGGACCGCTGGACGGGTACCGCAGGATTGGAAGGATGCCCTGGTGGTCCCCCTCTTTAAGAAGGGGGACCGCACAGACTGCAACAACTACAGGGGCATCTCACTCCTCAGTGTGCCGGGAAAGGTCCTGGCAAGGATTATTCAACATCGCCTTGCTAGGCACGCTGAGGAGAGGCTTGCGGAACCCCAATGCGGTTTCAGGAAGGGGCCGTCTGCTACAGCAGAGGTGTAGGGAATTCCAACAAGACCTACATCTCTGCTTTATTGACCTGGTTAAGGCTTATGATACCATCAGTAGGCCTGGGCTCTGGGTTGTTCTTCGTGCTTTCCGAGTCCCTGACCCTCTGTTCACTATCATTAAGGACCTTAATGATGGTGAGCGGGCACGGGTAAAACTACGTGGCGGGGAGTCGGAGCCTTTCCCTGTACACCTTGGGGTGCGACAGGGATGTCCTCTGGCTGCCACATTATTTAACATCTATTTCGACTGCGTAGTTCGTTAAGCCTTCAATAGCTGTACCGGGGGAATTTCCATTTGGTACAGATATAATGGGAGGCTGAACGACGCCCGGGTGCGATCAAGGGATGGCTCCCTATTGGTCAACCACGTTATGTATGCTGATGATTTGGTAATAGCTGCTCATTCAGAAGAGGAGTTGGAGACGCTGCTGCTGAGACTGGAGCGTGCAACTAAGAGGTGGGGCCTTACCATCAGCCCCACCAAAACTAAGCACCTGCCTGGGTATTTTGTACCATCGGACACTCCACCCCTACAACTCCCAATCGGTGATGGGGCAGTTGTGGAGAGGGTGGAGAGTTTCCCATACCTGCGCAGTGTGCTTATGACCAGCTCCAGTTCATCAGCAGAGGTCTCACTCCGAATCAGTCGAGCGGCAATATCTTTGCATCGGTTGCGTAACGCTGTGTGGAAGCTACCTGGTCTGTCGCTCCGCACGAAGCTTCAGGTCTTCTCGGCCATGGTCATTCCCTCCCTTCTCTACGCTTGCGAAACGTGGACCCCCCTAATGGAGCATCTTCGTCGGTTGGAAACATTTAAGCTGGCCTGCCTACGATCCATCCTGGGTTTAACCAGGCTGGATTGTGTGAGGAGCTCACAAATCCTTGAAAGATCTGGGCAAAGTCCCATCGGTGAGCTCCTCCGGCAGGCAAGGCTGCGTTGGCTGGGTCATGTAGCCCGCATGCCCAGCTACCGCATGCCTAAACAGCTTTTGTTCGGCCGGATCGAGGGGGCTAAACGGGCGCGGCATGGGCTAGAGAAGAGATGGAGTGGCGTGGTACAGGAGGACGTGGAGCTGAGTGGACTTGCCGATGACTGGTACCAGCGGTGTCAAGATCGGCCTCAGTGGAGGAGGCTCGCGAAGGATGCTACTAGGCAGTTGGAGGCAGTCGCCCTCCAACAACAACGAAGGGCGAAGGAGCGACGCTCACAACAACGAGTGGAGCGTCGGGTGGCTAAAGCACAGCGAGTTGGTACAGTAGGGGGCACAGGTGGTGCATCAGCCAGTCATCTCGGTCATCTCGGTCAGTCGACCCGTGGCACCTGCTGGGTCTGCCCCGTGACCTCCTGCCAGCGGGCGTACGACACTTCACGTGGCCTCAAGGTGCACATGGCCTGGCACAAGCGTCATGGTGACGTCACCGCCACTTAGTGGCGAATGGCTGTTGTTGTTGTTGTCAGTGTGTAAATGTGTGTCAGTATGTAAATGTGTGTCAGTGTGTAAATGTGTGTCAGTATGTAAATGTGTGTCTGCGTGTGTGTCCCTGTGTGTGTCTGTGTGTTTGTCTGTGTGTTAGTCTGTAAATGTGTGTCTGTGTGTGTGTGTCTGTCTATGTGTGTGTCTGTGTGTGTGTGTGCAAAAACAAACCCCTACCTCCTCGCTGTGAAGGACAGGGAACTCTGTCGTGGGCAGTGCTGTGGGGGGAGGGCCAATGCCCATTGGCCCTCTCCCCTCATGGCGTCTGTGACTATCACAGTGGCTAAATGGGGGCTCTGGACGGGTGCGAGGGGCTGGTGACCCATCCACCTTCAATTCATTACCACGAAACTACGAATTAAACATGAATATGTAACTAATAAGCTTGTGCCGGAGGCCCCAGGAGGACTGGCGTCTATGACGTCTCCTGGCCAAACCCCAATTGGCGGAAACAGGAGATTGAATCTTCAACCTCGGGGCTCCTCCATAAAAAACGAAAAGCCACTACGGATGGCCACGTGGAATGTTCGAACGCTCACTGTGGAGGAGAGGCTGCTACTCCTTTGTCGGGAGCTGGACCGGTACCGCCTGGATCTCTGTGACATTCAGGAGGTCCGGTGGACCGGTTCTAGATCCTGCCACCATGAGGGGTGGACAGTTCTCTATTCGGGGCAGGAGACTGCCAAACAACAGGGTGTGGCTCTTCTTCTGAACAAAAGAATGAAGGGGGCATGGGAGCGTGGCGGTGAGATGTGGGAAGCTGTAGGCCCCAGGCTACTTTGGGCTTGCCTTCCCATCAACCGGAGGCGAGGAGTGGTGGTCGTGGTTACTTATGCCCCCACCGACGACGAACATTCATGGAGGGATGCAGGCAAGGCCGATGAGTCAGATGCCTTCAATGACCTCCTGTCACCGTTGATGGCTAAAGTGGCCCCTCGGTCATCTTGTTGGGTGACTTCAATGCCCGAGTTGGTCATGATGCTGGCACCTGATCTGGAGTGATTGGAAGGCATGGGCCAGATCAGCTCAATAAGAACGGTAAGAGGCTGCAAGATTTTTGTGCAGCCCATGGGCTTGTAATTACCAACACGCTGTTCCGGCATCGGCGCATCCACCCAACATCATTGATGCATGCCGGGTCCAAGCAAGAACATCTGCTGGACCACATAATGACGGACCAACGGATGCGAGCTCATGTCCTTGACACCAGGACCTAATGTGGAGCTGATCTACCCTCTGACCATAGACTAGTCATCTGTAAGATGCGACTGCCATTCTTCCACTCCAGTGGTGGGTGTACACCCAAGACACCATCCAACCTAAGGTGGCCTGATCCAAGTTAGCTGATGAAAGTTGAAAGCAACAATTTCATCATCGATTGCGGCTGGGGTTGGCATCGTCCCCCACTCCTCCTGATATCGACACACAAACACACAAATGCGCAGACACACAGACACACAATCACACAAACACAGACACACACACAGACACACAAACACACAGACACACAGACACACAGACACACAGACACACAATCACAGACACACAGAGACACAAACATAAATACACAGACACAAATACAGACATACAGATACACGAACACACAGACACACAAACACACAGACAAAAACACACAGACAAACAGACACACAGACACACAAACACACAGACACACAAACACACAGACACACAGACACGCAAACACACAAACACGCAGACACACAGACAAAGACACACAAACACACAGACAAAGAAACACACAGACACAAACACACAGACACACAAACACACAGACACACACACAACCACACAGACAAAGACAGACACACACAAACACACAGATACAGACACACAAACGCATGCACACATACACACAAACACACAAACACAGAGATGAAGATAGCGATCGTAACCTGTGGCTAGAGCACCCATCGAAGGAGTCTGAAGTGCACAATGCAAATTTACTGACTGGTTGATAGGATATCACCGCAAGACCCTGCTATCGGAGGATTCATGTGGAACGTTATCGGTGATGTTTGCTTGAATCGTCGCTTTCCTTATTGAGTTATCATCCTTTTGTTTAAGCGACTGCAGTCATAAAGGGCCCAACTGAGCTTCTGTGTAGATGTTTGTTTCAGATGGCGGAGCTGGCCATCATAGAGACCCATAGAGACCCACATAGACCCACA
This sequence comes from Lethenteron camtschaticum, assembly GCA_018977245.1. Lineage (NCBI taxonomy): Eukaryota > Metazoa > Chordata > Hyperoartia > Petromyzontiformes > Petromyzontidae > Lethenteron > Lethenteron camtschaticum. Next base: position 163,767 of record WFAB01001320.1, on the reverse strand, counting down.
AAGACCCACAGAGACCCACAGATACCCCCATAGACCCACGGAGACCCACAAACACCCATAGAGACCGACAAGGACCCACCGTTACCCACATTGACCTAAAGCGACCCACAGAGACCCATAGAGACCCACAGAGACCCACAGAGACCCACCGTTACCCACATTGACCTAAAGCGACCCACAGAGACCCACAGAGACCCACAGAGACCCACAGAGACCCACAGAGACCCACAGAGACCCACAGAGACCCACAGAGACCCACAGAGACCCACAGAGACCCACAGAGACCCACAGAGACCCACAGAGACACACAGAGACCCACAGAGACCCACAGAGACACACGGACGCACACGGACGCACACGGACGCACACGGACGCACACGGACGCAAAGATAACCATATAGCCTTAACAGACTGTAGGGGCAAGTGCTGTTAGCGAGCACCTATGAAGGCCGGAACGGTACACGAAGGGGTGGGTGGCCAGCACCACGCCCGACCGCCTTTGCCTCCCTCGCGGCGATGTTTACACAGCGCACCAGCTACTCATTTGAGGCTGAGTCGACCTAGGGGAGGCCCAGGACCGGTTCAGATAATCGTCACTGGTGTTTGCCGTGAGCAGGAATCGAACCCGGGTCGCCGGGTTCATAGCGCAGCGCGCTAACCGCTACACTACCGCTCCCCACACACACACAAACACTGACACACAAACACATAGACACACAACAACAACAACCGCCATTCTTCACTAAGTGGCGGTGACGTCACCACGACGCTTGTGCCAGGCCAAGTGCACCTTGAGGCCACGTGAAGTGTCGAACGCCCGCTGGCAGGAGGTCACGGGGCAGACCCAGGTGCCACGGGTCGACAGACCGAGATGACACACACACACATGCACACAAACACACCAACACAGAGATGAAGATATCGATCGTAGCCTGTGGCTAGAGCACCCATCGAAGGAGTCTGAAGTGCACGATGCAAATTTACTGACTGGTTGATAGGATATCACCGCAAACCCCTGCAATTGGAGGATTCATGTGGAATGTTCTCGGTGAGGTTTGCTTGAATCGTTACATTCCTTATTGTGTTATCATCAGTTTGTTTAAGCGAGTTCAGCCGTAAAGGGCCCAACTGAGCTTCTGTGTAGCTGTTTGTTTCAGTAAGCGGAGCTGGCCACGTGAAATGATTGCAGCCCAGCGAAGTGGCTGACATCATCATAATTATGATCATGGAGACCCATATAGATCCACAAAGACCCACAGAGACACATAGAAACCGACAGAGACCCACAAAGACCCACAGAGACCCCCATAGACCCACCGTTACCCACATTGACCTAAAGCGACCCACATAGACCCATAGAAACCTATATAAACCCACAGAGACCCACAGAGACCCACAGACACCCACAGAGACCCACAGAGACGCACACGAGCACAAATATCCCCCATATAGCCTTAACAGGCTTATAGGGGCAAGTGCTGTTAGCGAGCACCTATGAAGGCCGGAACGATACACGAGGGGGTGGGTGGCCAGCACCACGCCCGACCGCCTTTGTTTCCCTAGCGGCGATGTTTACACACCGCACCAGGTACTCATTTGAGGCTGAGTCGACCTAGAGGATGCCCAGGACCGGTTCAGATAATCGTCACTGGTGTTTGCCGTGAGCGGGAATCGAACCCGGGTCGCCAGGTTCTTAGTACTGAGCGCTAACCGCTACACTACCGCTCCCCACACACATACACACAAACACACACACACAGACACACAAACACATAGACACACAACAACAACCGCCATTCTTCACTAAGTGGCGGTGACGTCACCACGACGCTTGTGCCAGGCCAAGTGCACCTTGAGGCCACGTGAAGTGTCGAACGCCCGCTGGCAGGAGGTCACGGGGCAGACCCAGGTGCCACGGGTCGACAGACCGAGATGACACACACACACATGCACACAAACACACCGACACAGAGATGAAGATATCGATCGTAGCCTGTGGCTAGAGCACCCATCGAAGGAGTCTGAAGTGCACGATGCAAATTTACTGACTGGTTGATATGATATCACTGCAAACCCCTGCAATTGGAGGATTCATGTGGAATGTTCTCGGTGAGGTTTGCTTGAATCGTTACATTCCTTATTGTGTTATCATCAGTTTGTTTAAGCGAGTTCAGCCGTAAAGGGCCCAACTGAGCTTCTGTGTAGCTGTTTGTTTCAGTAAGCGGAGTTGGCCATGAGAAATGATTACAGCTCAGCGAAGTTGCTGACATCATCATAATTATCATCATAGAGTCCCACATAGATCCACATAGACCCACATAGACCCACAGAGACCCAAAAAGACCCACATAGACTCGCAGAGATCCACAGAGACCCACAGATACTCGCAGAGATCCACATTGACCCACAGATACCCCCATAGACCCACGTAGACCCACAGACACGCATAGACCCATAGAGACCAACAGACACCCATAGAGAGCCACATGGACCCACAGTTACCAACATTGACCTAAAGCGACCCACATAGATCCACAAAGACCCACAGAGACCCACATAGACCCACAGAGACCCACAGAGATCCTCAGAGACCCACAGAGACCCACAAAGACCCACAGAGACCCACATAGACTCACAGAGACCCCCATTGACCCAAAGATACCCCCATAGACCCATAGAGACCCACAGAGACCCACAGAGACACACACGGACCCATAGAGACTCACACATACACACGAACACACGGACGCACACGGACGCAAACGGGCGCACACGGGCACACACGGGCACAAAGATCCCCCGTATAGCCTTAACAGACTGTAGGGGCAAGTACTGTTAGCGAGCATCTATGAAGGACAGAACGGTACACGAGGGGGTGGGTGGCCAGCACCACGCCCGATCACCTTTGTCTCCCTAGCAGCGATGTTCACACACCGCACCAGGTACTCATCTGAGCCGATCTAGGGGAGGCCCAGGACCAGTTCAGATAATCGTCACTGGTGTTTGCCGTGAGCGGGAATCGAACGCACTCTCCACACACAAAAACAACCGCCATTCGCCACTAAGTGGCGGTGACGTCACCACGACGCTTGTGCCAGGTCATGTGCACGTTGAGGCCACGTGAAGTGTCGAACGTCCGCTGGCAGGAAGTCACGGGGCAGACCCAGGTGCCACAGGTCGACTGACCGAGATGACTGGCTGATGCAACACCTGTGCCCTCTACTGTGCCAAATTGCTGTGCTTTAGCCACCCGGCGCTCCGCTCGTTGTTGTGAGCGTCGCTCCTCCGCCCTCCGTTGTTGCTGGAGGGCGACTGCCTCCAACTGCCCAGTAGCGTCCTTCACGAGCCTCCTCCACAGAGGCCGATCTTGACACCGCTGGTACCAGTCATCGGCAAGTCCACTCTGATCCACGTCCTCCTGTTCCACATCACTCCATCTCTTCTCTAGCCCGTGCCGCGCCCGTTTAGCCCCCTCGATCCGGCCGAACAAAAGCTGTTTCAGCATGCGGTTCCTGGGAATGCGGGCTACATGAACCAGCCAACGCAGCCTTGCCTGCCGAAGGAGCTCACCGATAGGACTTTGCCCAGATCTTTCAAAGATTTGTGAGCTCCTCACACTTACAGCCTGGTTAAACCCAGGATGGATCTCAGGCGGGCCAACCTAAATGTTTCCAACCGGCGAAGATGCTCCATTGGGGTGGTCCACATTTCGCAAGCGTAGAAAAGGGAGGGAATGACTGTGGCCGAGAAGACTTGAAGCTTCATGCGGAGCGACAGACCAGGTAGCTTCCACACAGCATTACGCAACCGCTGAAAAGATATTGCCGCTCGACTGATTCGGAGTGAGACCTCTGCTGTCAAACCGGAGCCGGTCATGAGCATACTCCCTAGGTATGGGAAACTCTGCTCTCTCTCCACTACTGCCCCATCACCGATTGGGAGTTGTGGGGGTGGAGTGTCCGATGGTACAAAATACCCAGGCAGGTGCTTAGTTTTGGTGGGGCTGATGGTAAGGCCCCACCTCTTAGTGGCACGCTCCAGTATCAGCAGCAGCGTCTCCAACTCCTCCTATGAATGAGCAGCTATTACCAAATCATCGGCATACATAACGTTGTTGACCAATAGGGAGCCATACCTTTATCGCACTTGGGCATCAATCAGCCTCCCATTATATCTGTACCAAATGGAGATTCCCCCGGTACAGCTATGGAAGGCTTCGCGAACTACATGGTCAAAATAGATGTTAAATCATGTGCGAGCCAGAGGACATCCCTGTCGCACCCCAAGGTGTACAGGGAAAGGCTCTGACTCCCAGTCACGTAGTTTAAGCCGGGCTCGCTCACAATTATGAAGGTACTTAATGATCGTGAGCAGAGAGTCAGGGACACTGAAAGCACGAAGAACAACCCAGAGCCCAGGCCTACTGATGGTATCATAGGCCTTGACCAGGTCAATAAAGCAGAGATGTAGGTCTTGTTGAAATTCCCTACACCTCTGCTGTATCAGACGGAAATAAAATATGGCATCTGTGTAGGACCGCCCTTTCCTGAAATCGCATTGGGGCTCCGCAAGCCTCTCCTCATCGTGCCTAGCAAGCCGATTTTGAAAAATCCCTGCAAGGACCTTTCCCGGCACACTTAGGAGTGAGATGCCCCTGTAGTTGTTACAGTCTGTGCGGTCCCCCTTTTTAAATAGGGGGACCACCAGGGCATCCTTCCAATCCTGCAAAACCAGTCCAGTTTTCCAGACTTTTGTTTTGATGTCATATTAGGCAGTCTGTGCACAGATGCCACCCTCGCTCAGCATTTCTATTGGGAGATCATCTCTGCCCGGTGCCTTTCCTTGTCTCAGACTCCAGATCGCCTTCAGTACTTCCTCAACAGATGGCACCTCAGCCAGCCACTCACAGGGGGTGACTTCTTCCAATATTTGAGGCACCGCAGCCTCAGCAGGGTCATTCCCACTTTTTGTCATGATGTTTTCCTGGCTGAGAAATTTCCCTTCCCCCAGGACCTCACGGAAATGCTCAGCAAATCTGCAAAACTTGTTCCTGGGGGTCGGAGATTAGATCACCGTTTTTTCCCCTAAAGATGGTAATAAGTGTGGCGCTGCAGGTTACTTTTTTGATGGAGTAAATAGCGATTCGTGATCGCGGACCACTGAGGCAGACTCCATCTCCTCAGCAACCTGCGACCACCACCTTTCTTTGCAGTGTCTCACGGCTCTCTGAACCTCTGAGCGAAGGCTGCCGTAAACCTCCTCATTCTCTGATGTGGGATGCTGTTGCCGATGAAAGTGGGCCTTTCGCTTTATCTCAACTATCCTGAACACCTCCTCTGTCAGCCAGGGTCTCTGGTGAGGTCTGGACCGCGTACCCAAAGCAGCCATTGCAGCTGCATGAGTCACAGTCCTAAACCTCGCCCATTTACCCTCGACATCAGGAGGAGTGGGGGACGATGCCAACCCCAGCCGCAAGCGATGATGAAATTATCACTTGCAACTTTCATCAGCTAACTGAGACCAGGCCACTTTAGGTTGGAATGGGGTTCTGGGTGTACACCCACCACCGGAGTGGACGAATGGCAGGCGCATCTTACAGATGACTAGTCGATGGTCAGAGGGCAGATTAGCTCCACGGTAGGTCCTGGTGTCAAGGACACGGGCTCGCATCCGCTGGTCCGTCACTATGTAGTCCAGCAGATGTTCTTGCTTGGACCTAGCATGCATCCATGATGTTATGTGGATGCGCAGATGCTGGAACAGCGTGTTGGTAATTACAAGCCCATGGGCTGCACAAAAATCTTGCAGCCTCCTACCGTTGTTATTGAGCTGATCTGGCCCATGCCTTCCAATCACTCCAGATCAAGTGCCAGCATCATGACCAACTCGGGCGTTGAAGTCACCCAACAAGATCACTCTATCCTTAGTGGACACTTTAGCCAGCACCTGTGACAGGAGGTCATTGAAGGCATCTGACTCATCAGCTGTGCCTGCATCCCTCCATGGATGTTTGTCTTCGGTGGGGGCATAAGCAACCACGACCACCACTCCTCGCCTCCGGTTGATGGGAAGACGAGCCCACAGTAGCCTGGGGCTTACCAAACCTCACCGCCACGCTCCCAAGCTCCCTTCATTCTTTTGTTCAGAAGAAGAGCCACTCCCTTTTGTTTGGCAGTCTCCTGCCCCGAGTAGAGGACTGTCCACCCCTTATGGTGGCAGGAGCCAGAACTGATCCACCGGACCTCCTGAATGCTACAGAGATCCAGGCGGTACCAGTCCAGCTCCCGACAGAGGAGTGGCATCCTCTCCTCCGCAGTGAGCGTTCTAACATTCCACGTGGCCACACGAAGTGGCTTTTAGTTGTTTATGGTGAAGCCCCGAGGGTGAAGATTCAATCTCCTGACTCCGCCAATTGGGGTTTGGCCAGGAGACGTCATAGACGCCTGTCCCCCCGGGGTCTCCGGCACAAGCTTATTAGTTACATTTTTAAGTCGTGGTTTAGTGGTAATTAATTGAAGGTGGAGGGGTTACCAGCCCCTCACACCCGTCCAGAGCCCCCGTTTAGCCACTGTGGTGGTCACAGACGCCATGAGGGGAGAGGCCAATCGGCATGGGCTCTCCTCCCCCCACAGCACTGCCCACGACAGAGTTGCCCATGCGGCACCGCACACACACACACAGACATACACACATGGACACTCACACACACATACACACAAACACACCGACACAGAGATGAAGATAGTGATTGTAGCCAGTGGCTACATTACCCAACGAAGGAGTCTGAAGTGCACGATGCAAATTTTCTGACTGGTTGATAGGATATCACCGCAAGCCCCTGCAATTGGAAGATTCATGTTGAACGTTATCGGTGAGGTTCGCGTGAATCGTCGCATTCCTTATTGAGTTATCATCAGTTTGTTTAAGCGAGTATAGCCGTAAAAGGGCCCCACGTAGCTGCTGTGTAGCTGTTTGTTTCAGTAAGTGGAGCTGGCCATGAGAAATGATTGCAAGCTCAGCCCGGTGGCTGACATCATGATAATTGTGATCATAAATACCCATAGAGACCAACGTAGATCCACATAGACCCACAGAGACCCATAGACCCACAGAGACCCACAGACCCACATAGACCCACAGAGACCAACATAGACCCACAGAGACCCACATAGACCCACAGAGACCCACATAGACCCACAGAGACCAACGTAGATCCACATATACCAATAGAGACTCACAGAGACCCATAGAAACCCACATAGACCCATATAGACCCACATAGACCCACATAGACTCCCATAGACCCACATAGACGCACAAAAACCCACATTGACCCAAAGAGACCCACATTGACCCACAGAGACGCACATTGACCCACAGAGACCTCATAGACCCATAGAGACCCACATTAACCCAAAGAGACCCGCATAGACCCACAGAGACCCACATTGACCCATAGAGACGGATATAGACCCATAGAAACTCACACAGGCCCAAATAAACTCACACATACACATACACACAGACACACAAATACACATACACGGACACACTGACACACAATCACACAGACACACATACGCAAAAACCCACAGACACACAAACACAGACACTCAAACACACAGACACAGATACACAACCACACATGGACACACACAAACAGACACACAAAAACAGAGACACAGATACACAGACACACATACACGAACTCACTGACACACAGACACACAAACACACAGACACACATATACACACAGACACACAAACACACACATACACAGACGCACAAACACACAGACACACAATGACACAGATACAGACACAAACACACGCAAACACACAGATACAGACACAGTTTCACAAATACACAGACACACAATAACACAGATACAGACACAGATACACAAACACACATACACACAAGCACACAAACATGCACAGACACACATACACACAGACACACGTACACACAGACACAGACACACATACACACAGACACACAGACACACATACACACACACACACAAACACACATACATACAGACACACATACACACAGACACACATATACACAAACACACATACACATATACACACATACACACAGACACACATACAGACACAAATACCATACACACATACACACAAACACACATACACACAAACACATATACACACATACACACAGTGGCTAGAGCACCCATCGTAGGAGTCTGAAGTGCACGATGCAATTTGACTGACTGGTTGATAGGATATCACCGCAAGACCCTGCAAATGGAGGATTTATGTAGAACGTTCCTGGTAAGGTTTGCGTGAATCGTCGCTTTCCTTTTTCAGTTTATTTAAGCGAGTGGAAGCATAAAGGGGCCCAACTGAGCTTCTGTGTAGCTGTTTGTTTCAGCAAGCTGAGCTGGCGATGAGAAATGACATCATCATAAGTATCATCATATAGACCCATAGAGACCCACATAGATCCACATAGACCCACAGAGACCATTAGAAACCCACATAGACCCACAGAGACCCACATAGACTGACATTAACCCAAAGAGACCCACATAGAACCACATAGACCCACAAAGACCCATAGAGACCCACAAAGACCCACAGAGACCCACGGAGACCCACAGAGACACATATAAACCCACATAGACCCACAAAGACCCATAGAAACCCACAAAGACCCACAGAGACCCACATAGACTGACATAAACCCAAAGAGAACCACATAGAACCACATAGACCCACAGACCCACATAGACTCACAGACACCGGCAGAAACTCATAGAGACCCACATAGACAAATAAACCCATAAAGACACATAGAGACCCATAAACCAACAAAAACACTCCACTCGCTCAGATTGAGCTCAGATCGAACTCAGATCGAGCTCTGAGCAAGCTCCAAGCCAGCACAAATTGGGCACCAATTGAGTTCCAGTTGAGCTCCCATTGAGCCAGTGATTGAGCGGCCATCGAGCTCTGATCGAGCACCGATTGAGCTCCGATCAACCGATCGAGCATTGATTGAGTACCGATTGTGAGCGGATTGAGCTCCGATTGAGCTTCGATCGAGCACCAATCGAGGACTGATTGGGTACTGATCGAGCACCTATTGAGCATCGATCGAGCATTGATTGAGCTCTGATCGAGCACCGATTGAGCACTGATGGAGCTCCAATCAATCTCGGATTGAGCTTCAATCGAGCACCAATTGAACTTCGATCGAGCACAAATCGAGCACAAATTGAGCACCAATTGAACTTTGATTGAACTCTGATCGATCACCAATCGATCTCAGATCGAGCCCCGATCGAACAATGACATTTTGACGACAAGTGTCCGTGTGTTCGAGCATGGATTGCACACAGATCGAGCATGGATTGAGCATGGATTGAGTAGTTCTCCAAGCTTTAGCATCGTCAAAAAAAATCCATCGATTCCTGTTCCAGTATTCCTTATATGAGCGAAGGGCAGTGTGCTAACCACTGCACCACCGCTCCCCACACACACACAGTGCGCTAACCACTGCACCACCACTCCCCACACACACACACACAGTGCGCTAACCACTGCGCCACCGCTCCCCACACACACACAGTGCGCTAACCACTGCACCACCACTCCTCACTCACATACACAGTGCGCTACCCACTGCACCACTGCTCGCCACTCACACACACAGTGCGCTAACCACTGCACCACCACTCCCCCCCCCTCCCACACACAGTGCGCTAACCACTGCACCACCGCTCCCCAAACACACACACACAGTGCGCTAACCAATGCACCACCTCTCCCCACTCACACAGTGCGCTAACCACTGCAACACGGCTCCCCACACACAATGCGCCAACCACGGCACCACCGCTCCCCACTCACACAGTGCGCTAACCACGGCACCACCGCTCCCCACACACACTCACAGTGCGCTACCCACTGCACCACCGCTCCCCCCACACACACACAGTGCGCTAACCACTGCACCACCGCTCCCCAAACCCTACCCCCCCTTCAGTGATAATCATTAACTACAGGAGTCGAGTTACAGCACCAGGAAGCAAGATACCAAAGACGCAAAATACACACACACAGACACACACACAGACACACACACAGACACACACAGAGACGCACACACAGACACACACAGAGACACACACACAGACACACACGCACAGAGACGCACACATACACACACACAGACACACACATACACACACAGAGAAGCACACAGACACACACACAGATACACACACAGCGACACACACAGACACACACACACATACAGACACACACATACACAGACACACACACATACACACACAGAGACAAACACAGACACACACAGAGACACACACAGACACACACAGACACACACAGACACACACAGACACACACACACAGAGACACACACACAGACACACACACACAGACACACACAAAGACACACACACAGACATACACACAGACATACACACACAGCCAAAGACAAAGATCCCCCATTTAGCCTCCAACAGACTGCTGGGACAAGTGCTGTCAGCGAGCAGCACCTATGAAGGCTACCAGCACTGTGGAACACACGAGGGGGTGGGTGGCCAGCACCACGCCCGGCCGCCTGTTCACTACACCACCACCACCACAGCGACACCAGCTACTCAGTTGAGGCTGAATCGACCTAGGGGAGGCCCAGGACCGGTTCAGATAATCTGGCGTTGGTGGCCGTGAGCTGGAATCGAACTCGGATCGCGGGGTAGTGTGGGGGCTGACGCTCACCTCCATTATGTGGGGGCTAATGCCCCCCTCCTCCTCCCCTATGGCAGTCTGTATTCCGGCTACCCATCCCGGGATTGTCTAGCGTGGTCCTGGAGGCTCCCTCGCCCTCCACTCACTCTCCCACTCACTCACTCAACCACTCACTCTCCCACTCACTCAACCACTCGCTCACCCACTCACTCACTCAACCAGTCACTCACTCAACCACTCACTCACTCAATCACTCACTCACCCACTCATTCAACCATTCAACCACCCACTCACTCATCCACTCACTTACCCACTCACCCACTCACTCAACCATTCAACCACCCACTCACTCACTCAACCACTCACTCACTCAACCACTCACTCTCCCACTCACTCAACCACTCACTCTCCCACTCACTCACTCAACCACTCACTCACCCACTTACTCACTCAACCACTCACTCACTCACCCACTCAACCATTCAATCACCCATTCACTCACCCACTAACTCAATCACTCACTTACCCACTCACCCACTCATCCACTCACCCACTCACTCAACCATTCAACCACCCACTCAATCACTCACTCAACCACTCACTCACTCAACCACTCACTCACTCAACCACTCACTCACTCAATCACTCACTCAACCACTCATTCAACCATTCAACCACCCACTCACTCATCCACTCACTTACCCACTCACCCATTAAACCACCCACTCACTCACTCAACCACTCACTCACTCAACCACTCACTCTCCCACTCACTCACTCAACCACTCACTCTCCCACTCACTCACTCAACCACTCACTTACTCAACCACTCACTCACTCAATCACTCACTCACCCACTCAACCATTCAACCACCCACTCATTCACCCATTCACTCAATCACTCACTTACCCACTCACCCACTCATCCACTCACCCACTCACTCAACCATTCAACCACCCACTCAATCACTCACTCACCCACTCACTCATCGAATGGCTCACAGGGCTATACCTAATAAATGAACTTGAACCCCCCCCCCTTACCATCCTGACGCCCACCTCCTCCTCTTCTTCCTCTGTGTAGTACCGTTGAGGACTCTTGGACACCCGGGGTTGAGGCACACGTATTTATTCCGCCACAGTTGACACAACCGCGGACATACAATACTGGAGGGGGTATCGGCCCCCTCACCCGGCTAGCTGGGAATACTCGGCTAGCTATCTCTGCCCTACCTCCTAGTCCTCCACTAACGGGCTAGGGGAGGCTGTCTGGCCCGTCACTGGTAGGTCGGGCTACGGTACCCGGAGTCCCAGAGCACTAGCTCTGGTTCGCGGGACCACGCCGCTGGCTCGGTCCTGCGCGGCCCTGACAAGGGCGGCGTCCCAGGGGAGTCCAGGGCTCTAGCTAGACGGTCTTCGGTCTTCACTCGTTTAGCTTTAACATTCTACCCCGAGCTCTCCGGCTCATCCCCTTTTATACCCTAACCCCCCCGCTGAGGGGTGGGGCCCCCCGGGGGATCACAACTCCGGGCCAACCCCCCAGGCTGCCCGGTGCGGACGTCGTTGCGAGCACCTCCCCGTGCACTCACGGAGCCCCGCCCACTGTGTTTGTTTCCCGTGTGATCCTATGCATACAGCCCCTCCGTAACACCCCTACATCACCCCCCCTGTAAAGCTCGCAGCCGTCCTGGCTGCAACAATGACAATAAAAGTTTATTTACCCCTTGACCCCGCATGTGCCTCACAATTTTGTTCAACCATAACGCGACGAGAACAACAACAAGAACCAGAAAAGTCAGAAGGGAAAATAACCAGACGCCCCCCCCCACCCCCGAATAAATACGAATTCCGTAAACCCAACGTATATACATTTGCAGGGAACCCCAGCACACACACAACACACCAGGAACACAACATACGTACTCTCCAATGTGCCAGGAACACACCACCGACGCAGCACACAGTGAACAAAACATGTGAAAAGGAATTTTTTTTTTCTTTTTTTTTCATCACAAGAGTCTGCGCATTCTTGCGCGCGTCCTTGCCGCAGGCCCGTCACACGGGGCAACCCCGGATGGCGGCCCGTCGGGTGGCAGCTGTCCATCTCCGAGTGAGTCTGCTCTTAATGTCGCGAGACCCCCGGCATCCCCCGTAGGGGACGTAGGGCGTGAGCCCGTCATTCCTGGTGCACCTGGGGGCGGGACAGCCGGCAACACGTCAGGCGAGAGCAGCGGAGACGAACCCTTAGAGTCGGTCGACCCCCCACATGTTTTGCCACGCGTGTGTGGAGTGGGACCTTGCACCGCAACGAAGGGTTTCAGTCTGGAGGGGTGCACAAACCACCGGCGCTTCCCCCATTTGATGCGCACGCACTGAGGCCGCAGAACCTCAACCACCTCGACGGGGCCCCGCCACGGCCGCACCAGTTTCGAGGAGGTCGCGAGTGGTACCTGGGGACAGTGCAGCCATGCCCTGTCTCCCGGCTTCCACTGTAGCACATGCGCGCGACCCAGTCTGAGCCGCTCATTAGCTTTCTGACGCATGTCGGAATTTTGCATTGCAGCATCCCGCGCCTCTGTCAATTTTGCAAGGTTAAATTTAACATGGACGGCCAATTTAGTTTTACCCTGCGGCGCGGGGATCTGCAGCTGGGCCCGAACAGGTGGGTCAGGTTCGCGGCCATACATGAGGAAGAAGGGGGAAAATCCCGTCGCAGCATGGGGGGCCAATCTGTATGCTGCCAGGACCCCTTGAATTTGCAAGTCCCAATCGGTCTGTGAGTCCGAAACCTGCTGTGACAACATAGACGTGATGGTTCGGTGCAGACGCTCGACCATCCCGTCAGTTTGCGGGTGATAGGGAGAGGTACGAATTTTTTTCGTGCCCAGGAGCTCACAGACCTGTTGGAGCAGTTTGCCGGAAAAATTGTTACCCTGGTCGGTCAGCAGCCGCTCCGGAGCACCTTTGTCCAGGACGTATCCCTGGACAAAGGCCTCCACGATGGCTGCTGCCGACTGGTTGGCCAGGGGCTAGGCCATAGGCCAGCGCGTAAAGTACTCCACCCCGGTCAACAAATATCTATTGCCCCTTGGGGTGGCGGGGAATGGGCCCAGAATATCCAGCGCGACAAGTTCGTTCACTCTGGAGACTCTGATAGACTGCAAGGGTGGGTTTGACTCCCGTGCTGATGGTTTCCGCTGCGCACACCGAGGGCATGACCCCAACAGATCTGCGACATCCCTCGTCATGCCCGGCCAAAAAAAATCAAGCTGGAGCAAGGCGAGGGTCTTTTGGGTCCCCAGGTGGAGGAGGCGCTCATGAGCGGCCCACACCACCCTACCCCGTAACCCCGAAGGAACCACCAGCCGGTGTCGATGGGATTTCCCATCCCAATGCATCAGCAGACCCGTGAGCATTTCCCATGCGTCGGCATCACCCCTCCCCCGCCCAGTATCCCCGGCGCGACGACGCAACGCGAGGAGGGAGGTATCCTCCATCTGTAAGCGCCCCCATTCAGTGACAGGCAACCCCAACAGGGAATCTGATCCCTGTTGTGCGATCGAATTTGTCATCGACGCTGCGTCGTCTGCGGCCGCCAAGACTGGAACAGATACTTCACCTGGATGCCTGCAACGACCCGACCCCAGGAGGCATGCGCATTCGGGGGTGGTTGGCATGCGTGACAGAGCGTCCGCATTGGTGTGGCGAACGCCCTTACGGTACGTGGTCTCAAAATCAAAGTCCTGGAGAACCTCCAACCAACGAGACAATTGTCCCGATGGTTGTTGAACTCGCAGGGCGTACTGTAGCGCCGCATGATCTGTACGGACGGTAAAACGCTGACCGTACAGATATGGCCGGTACTGTTGGATGAAATAGACAATTGCCAACAGTTCCCGACGGGTGACACAATATCGTTGCTCCGCTGGAGATAACACCCGACTACCATACGCAACTACCCGTTCCACGCCATCAACCACCTGGGAAAGCATGCCCCCAATACCTGTGTTGCTCGCATCAGTGTCGAGCACAAAGGGTTTTAAAAAATTGGGGTAAACCAAGGGAGGGGCTTTAACCAGAGCGTCCCGAAGAGAGCAGAAAGCAGCCTCCTCCTCCTGTCCCCAATGGAAGCGGACCCCCTTTGACGTCAAAGCGTGTAGGGGCTTAGCAATCGTGGCAAAATCCGCGACAAAGCGTCGGTAATATGACGCGAATCCAATGAAACTCCTGACCTCTCCCACCGAGGTGGGAGTCGGCCAGGAGCCGACGCACTGCGTTTTGGCGGGATCGGTAGCAATACCTGAGCGTCCGACGATGTGCCCCAAATAACGCACCGATTCGCGTAACAGGTGACATTTTTGGGGTTTAAATTTGAGATTGGCAGCCCGCATTTTGAGGAAAACCGCCCGCAACCTCTGGAGATGCTCGTCAAATGTTCTGCTAAAGATGATAACGTCATCCAAATAAATTAAACACAAGTCCCATTGCAATCCAGCCAAAACCAATTCCATCAATCGCTGGAAAGTTGCCGGCGCCGAGTGGAGTCCCATCGGCAACCGGTTGAATTGGAAGAGACCGTGTGGTGTACGGAATGCAGTTTTAGGCTTAGAATCATCGTCCAGAGGAAGCTGCCAGAATCCCGAAAGCAAATCCAATGTGGAAAAGAATCGCGCTCCCGCCAAGGCGTCCAGCGATTCGTCAATCCGTGGGAGCGGGTATGCGTCGGCAACAGAAATTTTGTTGAGGCGGCGAAAATCGACGCAAAACCGCAACGAACCATCCTGTTTCTTAACCAGGACGATTGGCGCTCCCCACAGGCTGGTAGAGGGAGAAATGATGTCGGCGGCTAACATGTCATCCACAGCCGATTTGACATGGTCCTTTTCGGCGGGACTTAACCGAAAGGGATTTTGGCGTATTGGCGTGCTGTCACCCGTATCAATATGGTGACGCAGCAGATGGGTACAGCCTAAATCGAATTTGTTCTGACTGAAAACGTCGGAAAATTCGCGCAGCAGTGTCCTAAGTTTTTGACGCTCTAAATCCGACAGGTCCGTCGATCCTGCACAAAGCGCCTCGAGCCACCCTTCATCGGTGTCCGAATGTGGATGCAGCAGAGGGACAGTGCCGATGTGATTCGCGACAGGTTCCTCACAGGGCATCGGCGTTGCGTGAGCAAGCACGGTCCCTTGAGGAACTACCACTGTCTGCGACACCACATTGAGGACCGCGATGAAAGGGTCCCCGTCTCCTTTCACGATGGTCTGGGCCGGAATTAAATGAGGTCCGCTAACCTCGGCCCTAGATGGCCCCAGCAGAATACCTTGGTCCCCAATGCCCTTAGCGAAGGGCCGACGAAGTTTGAGAGGCACCAACATTTGTGCCCCCGGTGGTACGCGAACCGTTTTAACGACGAACGCCGGTACTGTCGCGAACGCCGACCGAGCCGCAGTAGGAGAAGGCAGAAACGCCATGCGTCGTCCCGACGGGAGCTCAATGCAGCCCTGGTCTATTAAAATACGAATCGGCATTTTGCCCAAGAAGTCCGTCCCCAGCAGGCACGGAACCGCCAGCGAGGAGGAAACAAAAATCGGGCCGGACAATTTGATATCACCGATACAAATTTGTGCTCGAATTTGTCCAATGATGCCAAGCGAGCCCCCGTTAGCAGCATAGAATGGAACGTTAACCGGAAGTAAAGGACGGCTCTGGACAGGGAGAATATTGGTCGCCGATGCCCCTGTATCGAACAGGATGCGCACCTCAACCCCGTCAATGTGCCCTACTACGGCCGACGACCCCGACGACGCAGCCACAACGCGATGGGCCAACATGGACCACTGCCTGGGTTCGATTTGAGTCCCCATAGTGGTGCGTGTTGGCCCGACGGTGCGCAATGCCGGCCCCCCGTTCGTTGCGGTGTGCGAGTGTGTGACGGGTGTGTGCTTGGGCCAAACATGAGGGGTGCCACGACCTGCCGGGTTATGTTGATGGAGCTTGGGAGGAGGAGGGCCGGCGTCCTGTCGAGGCGTCGTCCTGCGCTGCCGAGGAGAGCGGCACCCCGAGGCGACATGGCCCCGGATGCCGCAGTTGTAACAGCGCGGGAGCGCCGGCGGCGATGATGAACGGTCGGAGCAGCTCGATCCATCCCGGCCCGCCCGCACTCCCACCCTCTGCTGCTGTCGATGGTCGATGGTGTAGACGTTCTCTGCCGGGAGGGTGGCTGCAGCCACCGTACGCCCGGCCGCTGCCCTGCTGGCCTTCCGACGCTGCGACAGCAGGTTGGCGTGGAGGAGCCGCACCGCCTGGAGAGAACACATTTCTGTGTCCTCGTGTGCAACGACAGCGATGTCCAGGTCGTCCGCGAGCAGGAGGATCTTTTCAGTTACCATCGCGTCCACGCCCTCGTCGTCCATCCGAGGGAAGGCCGTCTTCGCCAGCGCCAGGAGACTCGTACGGAACGCGAGGGGCGACTCCTTCGCACCCCGCTGGCGATCATAAAAGCGCTGCCTGCATTCCGATGAAGGTCCATAGACCGCAGCCAGCAACTGCAGCGCTTTCTGTAGTGTGGAGCGTTTTTCCCTCGGCGCCGATGTAAGAGCGGCGAGGGCGTCGCTGTCGAGGAGCGCTGGCAGCGCGCAGAGGGCCTCGGCATCCGACCACTGCGCCATTTCCTGGTGCGCGAGGAAGCGCCGCTGGCAGCCGCCCCAGTCGCCCTCCTTGCCCACAAACTCTTTGAGCGGAGGTAGCCGCTGGTGCAGCGCCGCGGTCGCCGTGGAAGCTCGCACCTTGCTGTCCCCGTCTCCCGGCTGCGCCTCGGCGCGAACGACGGATGGCATCGCCGGTCGCACCAGTGGTGACGCTCCGTCCGCTGGTGATGACGCGGCAGCCCCTGTGAAGCCAATGTCGGACCCGAGGTTCAGGCCGGCCACGCCCTCAGCAGCTGCTGCGGCGATGGCGGGAGATTCAAAGTTGGAGTCCGTTGAAATGGCGGGAAGGCGCACCGGTCGTCGGCTATCCTCGCCCTGTGGCGGTCCACCAGCCCCCAGCCGTGTGATGGTTTCGAGCGTGGCGGCAGCAGCGTACAGCAGCTCCGCCAGCCTCGCGTGAGCCAGCCTCAGTCCTTCTGATGCCGGCTCCTCTGCATCCCGATGCCCCGGTAAGGATGCGTCCAGCCCCGGCTGCTCGATGCCTTCTGCAGCCGTCTCGGGCTCCACAATTTCAGCGGTGTCCCCCGCCTCCGGTACCCCGGCTCGAGCTGTCCGGCGCGTGTCCATATTCGTGGTCGTTCACTTCTGTCACCAGATGTAGTACCGTTGAGGACTCTTGGACACCCGGGGTTGAGGCACACGTATTTATTCCGCCACAGTTGACACAACCGCGGACATACAATACTGGAGAAGGTATCGGCCCCCTCACCCGGCTAGCTGGGAATACTCGGCTAGCTATCTCTGCCCTACCTCCTAGTCCTCCACTAACGGGCTAGGGGAGGCTGTCTGGCCCGACACTGGTAGGTCGGGCTACGGTACCCGGAGTCCCAGAGCACTAGCTCTGGTTCGCGGGACCACGCCGCTGGCTCGGTCCTGCGCGGCCCTGACAAGGGCGGCGTCCCAGGGGAGTCCAGGGCTCTAGCTAGGTGGTCTTCAGTCTTCACTCCTTTAGCTTTAACATTCTACCCCGAGCTCTCCGGCTCATTCCCTTTTATACCCTAACCCCCCGCTGAGGGGTGGGGCCCCCCGGGGGATCACAACTCCGGGCCAACCCCCCAGGCTGCCCGGTACGGACGTCGTTGCGAGCACCTCCCCGTGCACTCACGGAGCCCCGCCCACTGTGTTTGTTTCCCGTGTGATCCTATGCATACAGCCCCTCCGTAACACCCCTACATCTGCAAGAACGTTCGCGATGTCGCTCAACAAGCGCGTTGAATGGGAATCGCGCGCATCTCACATCTGGCTGCCACCACGAGGTGCCAGCCAGATGTTGCTGGGCCTTCTCGACGGCGAGGTCCTCAATGATTTCCTCTGCTGCCATTGCCTCCTCCCGGTCATACGCACAGAAGCGTTGGCCGAGGCGCGGTGCATCAGTTTTCTCCAAGGCGCTTGGGCAGCGTTTCCAATCCAAATTAATATTTAGATGCTGCAGCGCTTGGCATCCGTGAGGTTGTGGGCAAAACGATTTCGATGACGGTATCCCTCGCCCGGTGAATACGTGGGGCTGACGCCCACCTCCTCCATGATGTGGGTGAATGGGTAAGTGAGTGGGTTAGTGATTGAGTGGATTGGTGGGTGAGTGAGCGAGTGAGTGGGCGGCTGAGTGAGTGAGCCAGTGCGTGGGTGAGTGGGTGAGTGAGTGAGTGGGTGAGTGAGTGAGTGGATTAGTGGGTGAATGGATACGTGAGTGAGTGGGTGAGTGAGCAAGTGGGTGGGTGAGTGAACAGATAGGTGGGTGAGTGAGCGAGTTAGTGGGCGGCTGAGTGAGTGAGCCAGTGCGTGGGTGAGTGAATGGATGAGTGAGTGAGTGGGTGGGTAGGTGGGTGGGTGGGTGAGTGAGCGAGCGAGTGGGTGAGTGAGTGAGTGGGTTAGTGAGTAAGTGAGTGGGTGAGTGAGCAAGCGAATAAGTGAGTGAGTGAGTGGGTGAGTGAGTGAGTGGGTGAGTGAGCGAGCGTGTGGGTGAGTGAGCGAGCGATTGGGTGAGTGAGTGAGCGAGTGAGTGGGTGAGTGGGTGAGTGAGTGAGCGAGTGAGTGGGCGGCTGAGTGAGTGAGCAAGTGCGTGGGTGAGTGAATGGATGAGTGAGTGGTTTGCTGAGTGAGTGAGTGGGTGAGTGAGTGAGTGAGTGGGTGAGTGAGCGAGCGAGTGGATGAGTGAGTGAGCGAGTGAGTAGGCGGCTGAATGACTGAGCCAGTGCGTGGGAGAGTGAATGGATGAGTGAGTGAGTGAGTGGGTGGGTGAGTGAGTGAGTGAGTGAGTGAGCGAGCGAGTGAGTGAGTGGGTGGGTAAGTGGGTGAGTGGGTGAGTGAACGAGCGAGTTGGTTGAGTGAGTTAGCAGATAGGTGAGTGGGTGATCATCCTCCCTGCACCAGCGTCCTCTCTGTATGACATAGCTCGTGGCTGACTCCCCACTGCCTGGAGTTACCCCACTCGCTCCCCACGTACACCACCACTAATGCCGAATTGACTACGTGCTCGCCCGTGCCTGCTCATGTTGCTCGCACGTAACAGCATCGCGGCTGCTGCACGAACGCGGGTGCAGGTGATGACTGACGACGCAGCCTCGCATGCTCGCTCGAATTACACACCACGCAGAGACCGCTAATGCGATCGTCGCCACGAGAACGCGCTGCGTAAAACGCGCACGCGATCGCGCAAGCACCGGGCACAGCGACGATCGTAGTGCATATCATTATCATCATCAGAGTTGTTTCTTTTTGTTTGCATTTTGACTGCTTGTGTTGTGATTATTGCAAACATGATGCCTTGTATAAGGTGTCAGTTTTTGTACCAGTTGAAAGGGTAAAAACCTATTACTATTTTTTGCCATTGGTAAAGGAGATGTCTCATAGTGTAAATGCTTACCCCGAGCTCTCAATACTCTGATAGTGCGCTGTCTTTGAGTTGTACGCCTTTTGGCGTCAACTGGTCCAACAGCAATGGAGACTAGGCTCTAAGAAAAGCTGTCTCGGGTGTTGACCAATCAACTTCAAGGACAGTGCATATCATTATCATCATCAGAGTTGTTTATTTTTGTTTGCATTTTGACTGCTTGTGTTGTGGTTATTGCAAACATGATGCCTTGTATAAAGGTGTCAGTTTTTGTACCAGTTGAAAGGGTAAAAACCTATTACTAGATCGTATTGATGTAAATATCCGCTGTGCAAACCCGCACGGCGAGCGCAAGCACGCGGGCGACAATTCGTGCGTTGCGCCGCTGAAGCGTTATCGTCGTCAGGCGGACAAACTGCGTAAAACGCGCCGAATAAAACCCGCACGGCAATGCGGTTTCAGGAAAGGGCGGTCCTGCACAGATGCCATATTTTCTGTCCGTCTGCTACAGAAGAGGTGTAGGGAATTCCAAAAAGACCTACATCTCTGCTTTATTGACCTGGTCAAGGCCTATGATACCATCAGTAGGCCTGGGCTCTGGGTTGTTCTTCGTGCTTTCGGAGTCCCTGACCCTCTGCTCACGATCATTAAGGACCTTCATGATGGTGAGCGGGCCCGGGTAAAACTACGTGGCCAGGAGTCGGAGCCTTTCCCTGTACACCTTGGGGTGCGACAGGGATGTCCTCTGGCTCCCACATTATTTAACATTTATTTCGACTGCGTAGTTCGTGAAGCCTTCAATAGCTGTACCGGGGGAATTTCCATTTGGTACAGATATAATGGGAGGCTGATCGACGCCCGGGTGCGATCAAGGGATGGCTCCCTATTGGTCAACCACGTTATGTATGCCGATGATTTGGTAATAGCTGCTCATTCAGAAGAGGAGTTGGAGACGCTGCTGCTGAGACTGGAGCGTGCCACTAAGAGGTGGGGCCTTACCATCAGCCCCACCAAAACTAAGCACCTGCCTGGGTATTTTGTACCATCGGACACTCCACCCCCACAACTCCCAATTGGTGATGGGGCAGTTGTGGAGAGAGTGGAGAGTTTCTCATACCTGGGCAGTGTGCTTATGACCAGCTCCAGTTTATCAGCAGAGGTCGCACTCCGAATTAGTCGAGCAGCAATATCTTTTCATCTGTTGCGTAACGCTGTGTGGAAGCTACCTGGTCTGTCGCTCCGCACGAAGCTTTAGGTCTTCTCGGCCACAGTCATTCCCTCCCTTCTCTACGCTTGCGAAACGTGGACCCCCCTAATGGAGCATCTTCGCCGGTTGGAAACATTTAGGCTGGCCTGCCTACGATCCATCCTGGGTTTAACCAGGCTGGATTGTGTGAGGAGCTCACAAATCTTGAAAGATCTGTGCAAAGTCCCATCGGTGAGCTCCTCCGGCATGCAAGGCTGCGTTGGCTGCGTCATGTAGCTCGCATGCCCAGCCACCGCATGCCTAAACAGCTTTTTGTTCGGCCGGATCGAGGGGGCTAAACGGGCGCGGCATGGGCTAGAGAAGATATGGAGTGATGTAGTACAGGAGGACGTGGAGCTGAGTGGACTTGCCGATGACTGGTACCAGCGGTGTCAAGATCGGCCTCAGTGGAGGAGGCTCGTGAAGGACGCTACTGGGCAGTTGGAGGCAGTCGCCCTCCAACAACAACGGAGGGCGGAGGAGCGACGCTCACAACAACGAGCGGAGCGCCGGGTGGCTAAAGCACAGCAAGTTGGTACAGTAGGGGGCACAGGTGGTGCATCAGCCAGTCATCTCGGTCATCTCGGTCAGTCGACCCGTGGCATCTGGGTCTGCCCCGTGACCTCCTGCCAGCGGGCGTTCGACACTTCACGTGGCCTCAAGTTGCACTTGGCCTGGCACAAGCGTCGTGGTGACGTCACCTCCACTTATTGGCGAATGGCGGTTGTTGTTGTTGGTCTGTGTGTGTAGTGGGTGTGTGTTTGTGTAGTGGGTGTGTGTGTGTGTGTAGTGGGGGCGTGTGTGTGTGTAGTGGGGGTGTGTGTGTGTACTGGGGGTGTGTGTAGTGGGGGTGTGTGTGTGTAGTGGGGGTGTGCGTGCGTTCGTGTGGGGGGTTGCGAGGGGATAACAGCGCCGGCAGAGTGTCTCCGTTGCTATGGCGCTGACCGCTGCACCACCGCTCACTCACTCAACCACTCACAAATCTCTCAACCATCCAATCACTCACTCACTCACCCACTCACTCACTCATTCACCCACCCACTCACTCACACATCCACTCACTCACACATCCACTCACTCACAAATCACTCTCCCACCCACTCACCCACTCACTCACTCAACCACTCACAAATCACTCAACCATCCACTCACCCACTCACTCATTCACTCACTCACTCACTCACCCACTCACTCCCTCTCTCTCCCACTCACTCACTCACTTACTCTCCTACTCACTCACTCACCCACTCACTCACCCACCCACTCAACAACTCACTCCCTCACTCTCCCACTCACTCACTCAACCACTCACTCACTCAACCACTCACTCACTCAACCACTCACTCACTCACTCAACCATTAACTCACTTACTCAACAATTTACTCTCCCACTCACTCACTCAACCACTCACCCACTCATTCACTCATTCACCCACTCAACCAACCACTCAACCACTCACTCACTCAACCACTCACTCACCCACTCAACCAACCACTCAACCACTCACTCACTCAACCATTCAACCACCCACTCAATCACTCAGCCACTCACTCACCCAACCACTCATCCACATACTCACACACTCATACACTCACTCAAACACTCACTCACTCACTGACACACTGATACACTCATTCACTCACTCATACTCTCACTAATACACTCACTCATACACTCACTAATACACACTCACTCATTCACTCAGCCACCCACCTACTCACTCACCTAACACTGACTCAATAAACCCAACAAACCCTCCCCCACCCGACCACCTACTCAGATACGGGCGGACTGAGGCGTCAATCAATCACTCACCTCACCTGCTCCACCCACTCACCTCACCTGCTCCACCAACTCACCTGGACCCCTCCCCTGGCTCATTCCTTAGACAAAACCGCGAGGCGCGAAGCATCGGAGGGCGACTGGCAGATTGGAGACACAGCGCTCTGTCTCCGTGTCTCACTGTGTGTGTCTCACTGTGTGTCTCTCTCTGTCTCCGTGTCTCTGTCTCTCTGTGTGTGTCTCTCTGTGTGTGTCTCTTTCTGTGTGTGTATGTGTGTGTCTCTCTGTGTGTCTCTCTGTGTGTGTCTCTCTTTGTGTGTCTCTGTGTGTGTCTCTGTGTGTGTCTCTTTGTGTCTGTGTGTGTGTCTGTGTGTGTGTCTCTATGTGTGTCTCCCCGTGTCTCCCCGTGTCTCTCCGTCTCTCTCCGTGTCTCTCTGTCTCTCTCGCTGTCTGTCTGTGGCGGTCGTCTCACGAGGAGAGACCTCACGAGTTCGTCGACTGCTGAGTAACTCAACTCGACAGCTGAGAGACTCAACTCGTCTGCTGAGTAACTCAACTCGACAGCTGAGAGACTCAAATCGTCTGCTGAGTAACTCAACTCGACAGCTGAGAGACTCAACGTGACCGCTCCACCAACAGATCAGCAAATCGGCAGCGGAGCAGCGCACGGGGACACACTCACCGAGGTGAGGCTGACTGGCGATGCCTGTGCAGTGTAGTACATCTAGTGTAGTGTGTAGTGTAGTGTGTAGTGTAGTGTGTAGTGTAGTACATCTAGTGTAGTGTGTAGTGTAGTGTGTAGTGTAGTGTGTAGTGTATAGTAGTGGTGTATAGTAGTGTAGTGTATAGTGTAGTGTAGTGTGTGTAGTGTAGTGTGTAGTCTAGTGTGTAGTGTATAGTGTAGTGTGTAGTGTATAGTGTAGTGTATAGTGTAGTGTATAGTGTAGTGTATAGTGTATGGTAGTGTAGTGTGTAGTAGTGTAGTTTGTAGTGTGTGTAGTGTAGTGTGTAGTGTATGGTAGTGTAGTTTGTAGTGTGTAGTGTAGTGAGTAGTAGTGTGTGTAGTGTAGTGTGTGTAGTGTGTGTAGTGTATAGGAGTGTAGTGTGTGTAGTGAAAAGTAGTGTGTAGTGAAAAGTAGTGTGTAGTGTGTGCAGAGTATAGTAGTGTTGTGTGTGTAGTGTAGTTTGTAGTGTAGTGTATAGTGTAGTGTGTGTATTATAGTGTGTAGTCTAGAGTGTAGTGTAGTGTGTGTAGTGTGTCGTTTGTAGTGTGTGTAGGGTGTGTGTGTAGTTTGTGTAGTGTATAGTAGTGTATGCAGTGTCGTGTGTAGTGTAGTGTGTAATTGGGTGTGTTTATGGTGGTGTGTGATGCATGTGGTGGAGTGTGGTAGTCACAGACTCATCTTCACAGACATAGACTCACCACCACACAGACCCATAGACCCATCACCACACAGAGGCCCATAGACTCACCACCACCACCACCACACACATAACCAAAGACTCAACACCATACAAAAACCCACAGACTCACCACCACCACCACCAACACACAGAGACTCATAAACTCACCACCATACAGAGACCCATATACTCATCACCACACAGATACCCATAGACTCAACACCACACAGGCCACGGGAAGTGTCGAACGCCCGATGGCAGGAGGTCACGGGACAGACCCAGGTGCCACGGGTCGACTGACTGAGATGACCTAGATGACTGGCTGATGCACCACCTGTGCCCCATATTTGCCAACTTGCTGTGCTTTAGCCACCCGACGCTCTGCTCGTTGTTGTGAGCATCGCTTCTCCGCCATCCGTTATTGGTGGAGGGCGACTGCCTCCAACTGCCCAGTAGCATCCTTCACGAGCCTCCTCCACTGAGGCCGATCTTGACACCGCTGGTACCAGTCATCGGCAAGTCCACTCAGCTCCACATCCTCCTATACCACATTACTCCATCTCTTCTCTAGCCCGTGCCGCGCTCGTTTAGCCCCCTCGATCCGGCCAAACAAAAGCTGTTTGGGCATGCGGTGATTGGGCATGCGGGCTACATAGCCCAACCAACGCAGCCTTACATGCCGGAGGAGCTCACCGATGGGACTTTGTCCAGATCTTTCGAGGATTTGTGAGCTCCTAACACATTCCAGCCTGGTTAAACCCAGGATTGATCGCAGGCAGGCCAGCCTAAATGTTTCTAACCGGCGAAGATGTTCCTTTAGGGGGGTACACGTTTCGCAAGCATAGAGAAGGGAGGGAATGACTGTGGCCGAGAAGACCTGTTGCTTCGTGCGGAGCGACAGGCTAGGTGTCTCGGCCTCGCTGTGCGCTGCGTTGCACCGCTATCTGAGTAGTTAACCTCGCATCCAATACACCCTCAGAGCCAATGTGACTCCAAACACAATTTATTGAATTGAACGAGGAAAAACTGATGGAAAAACACAGCACAAATACAGCGTATGTTAATACTTGGTAATATCAATACAATGAATGAACACTACGTCATCATAAGATTGCCTTAGATAACCTGAACTCAACAATATATCCTGGATATACCAGGCACCTACATTAGTACTGAATAGCTATACAAAAGAATAAGCTACTGTGTTAAATAAAGACACATCTTATAATCATCACATTACACCCCAGATGTACAGTACTACACATAACACTAAATTGTGGATGAGATATTTCGTCATCCTTGCTCTCAAGATCGCAATAAATTTACTTAGTTACAAGTCTGACTCGACTTATTCAATTACCAGTGACATTCACAATAAGGAAAGTTGGAGGCTTCATTGTTAACGAGGCCTCATATTTATCATAACAATTTAACAGCATTATAAAGGCATTTGCAGCATTATAACGGTCATTCTAACATTATAACAGCATTCCCAGTATTACAGGAACATAAACGAACTTACAGACAATGCTTCTTAACGTCCCACAATGTACAATTGCAGTTGGCTTCACTGGTACGCGATGTGTGCCGCCATCTTGAATTACGTGTGTAATGGCCGACGCCCGCGTGGTTGAGCGGGAATCTTAAATCGCAACTTCCTGGTCACGTGACCATAATCAGCCTCAAAATATGAAATTCCTGTGTACTCACACCCCCACATTTGCCGTGAAGCAAAACACCTGCCATGAGGTGGAACACACTCCCCGTCTGGTATCTAGGAGATGCCACCATTTATTTTCTTATCCCATAAACAAATTGTATAACAACTTCAACGGGTCAACTTTTTTGTCTATATCTTTGCGAGAGAGAAGTAGTACTGTCTCGACTATGGGCCTGACGAAAGTTCTTGCGACACCTTGCTTCTCAATCATAACCTCGACCTTTCAAACTTTCCCATTGGCACTGGGAATCGTCTTGAGGATGTGGCCCATTGGCCACTCATTCCGTTTGACTTGGTTGTCCTTCAGTAGGACGAGGTCACCTTTTTGGATCTCTGGTCTGTTAGACTGCCACTTTCTGTGCACTTGGAGTGTCGCAAGGTACTCGTTTTTCCAGCAATGCCAGAACGTGTTGGCGAAGCTCTACACTTGTCTCCATTGACGTCTGTAGAGGTCTGCAGTACTGACCTCCTCAGTGGGTGCTGTGAGCACGTCTGTCTTCTGGGTAAGAAGTGTAACAGGAATTATTCTTTGGTTCTTTCGGTAAAGTCACGTATAAAGATAAAATAATAAATTAAATAATAGCATACGACGTTTCGATTGCAACACAAGCAATCATCATCAGGTATAATGAAATAGCGACATAAAATCTAACCAGAAAACTATAGACAGACATATAAGCAGACAGATATCACCAAGATACATAGAGAGAGCAACACAGGTACAGAGAGGGGTGATCGTCTCTGTGGGGTGGCCTTAAATAAACAGAGGGAGGCGGAGGCAGAGAGAGGGAGGGGTTAGAACCAAAGAATAATTCCTGCAGTCACGAAAGCTCCAAAATTAAGTGTAACAGGAGTCAAGATGAATGGTGACTCCGGGTCGGTTGAGACGGGAATCAGAGTTCTTGAGTTGATTATAGCTGAGACCTCGGCCATGAGAGTGGTCAAGACCTTGTGCAAGAGCCATCTGGACCGGACATCACACAGCATGGAGTCGAGAATGCATCGAGCAATCCCGATCGTGCGTTCCCAGGCTCCACCCATGTGCGAAGATTGAAGATCCATGTGCAGACTTTGTCACTCAGGTATTTCCTGAGAGAATCATCTTCGACATTCTCCGTATTGATCTTAAGCTCTTTACATGCTCCACTGAAATTGGTTCCACAATCAGAACGGAGTTGCTTGGCTGGCCCTCTGATGGCGAAGAATCTCCGGAGTGCATTTATACAGCTCGAAGAGTCCATGGACTCGATGACTTCGATGTGCACTGCTAGTGTACTCATGCATGTGAACAGCACTGCCCAACGTTTGCTGTTCACGAGCCCTCCTTTGGTGCGGCAGGAGATGACTGTCCATGGTCCGAACACGTCGATCCCTACAGAGGTGAAGGGAGGTTTCATACTGAGTCGATCAGCTGGGAGGTCTGCCATTTTCTGTTCTTCCTGTTTTCCACGTAGCATGCGACACCTGGTTTGTGTTTCCCATCGAGACAGACATCACCTACGACGACCCATCCTAGATTTCGATTTAAAGCTGTCGTGACTGCAGGGATTCATCTTTTTGGTTCTTTCGGTAAAGTCACGTAGAAGGGAAATAATAAAATAATAAAAAAAAAAACATCATGAATGAATTCTCACGACGTTTCGGCCACAACGCAAGCAGCCGTCCTCAGGTGAAGACCAGGTCTGTCGGGGAGACAGCGTCTGAAGGAAACACCACCACGTTTTTATTACTTCCCTTCTATGTGACTTTACTGAAAGAACCAAGAAGATGGACCCATCCTAGGTCGAGTCTCTGGGCATAGGGAGCGTCGTGAGGTCCGTTGCGTTGATCGCGAACCTTGTGGACTCTCAGCATGTCCCTGCCGAGCAGAAGTAAAATCTGTGCCGCGTGATCCAATGGCGGGATGAACTCTGCTATGGGCTTCAGGTGTGGGTGGTGACGTGCAACTTCGGGCATGGGAATCTCACTCATGTCGTCCGGTATCTCGTTGCACTCTGTCACCGTAGGAAGGGCTAGCTTCATGGTGCTATCTATGGTTTCCACCATGAGGCCGCTCGCTCTTCTTCCCGCTGTCTCCATCAGTCCTGAGCATGTTCTGAGCGTGTATGGAAAGGAATTCCCACCTACACTTAGCTGATCAAAGAACTCTGACCTTGCCAAAGACGTGTTGCTCTGGTCGTCCATTATGGCGTACATCCTTACTGCCCTTTCAGGATGTCCTTTGGGATACACTCGGACGAGGCATATATTTGAGCAAGATTTTCCTTTGAAGCCTTCTCCACAGACTTCTGTGCATTTGGTTGTGATTGACGAAGTGAGTGTGGCGGTCTCACCTTGCTCCCCGCCCCGTGCTCTGCTTCGGGATCGGAAGCCTTAGTGCCACCGGGTTTGGAGAAAAATGTGTGCAGAGCAGTTGCGTGTTTGTCGCTGCCACATTCCTCGCACTTGATATCTGCCTTGCAATTCCTTGCGAGGTGGTTTGTAGAAGCACAGCATTTGAAGCACACTCCAAATTCTTTCAGCATGTTCTTCTGCTCTTGCAATGGCTTCCTCCTGAACTCACGGCATTTCTGGAGGGAGTGAGGTTTATCATGCAATGGGCATTACTTTTCTGGATCCTCTACCTTTTTCTTTGTGGTTGTTGCCTGGACGGAGTTTGCGAATGTCGTAGGAAAGACCTCAGTCTTGTGTACCGAAATTGGCACTCTCGCTGTTCCTCGTTTCGCCGTTGTCCTTTCCATTTTTGGGAGATCTGGACGGGAAATCCCCGTGGTGCCAAACATAAAACTCGGGTCATTTCTGGTCTTAGCCAGGTTGCGGATAAACTTTGAGAAAAAGGAGAATGGGGGGAATGCAACCTGATGCTCTGACTTGTATCTTGAACCCGCTGTTCTCCATTTTTCTTGCACGTCAAATGGCAATTTCTATACGATGGGGTTCACGCCATGGTAGGTATTCAAGAAAATGAGACCTGGTAAGTAGGGGTCAGTCTGAGCTGATTCAAGATCCATCAAAATATATCCAAGCTCCCGTAACCTTTTATTGTCTCGACCAGAGATTTTTGGAAAGTTCTGCAACTTCTTGAAGAGAGCCGTCTCAATGGTTTCTGGGCTACCATAGCACTCCTCGAGCCTCTCCCACACCGCATGCAGGCTTGAGGTGGGGTCGTCTATGTTTGCCAAACGGATCCTCTTTGCATACTCTGCAAATTCGTTTCCTAACCATTTCACCAGCAGGTCGAGTTCTTCACTTGCAGAGATGTCTGCATTTCTAATTGCATTCCTGAAGGTAGATCTCCAGGCTCGATAGTTCTCAGAGTGGTCATCAAACTTAACGAGTCCTGTGTTGATTAGTTCGCGATGAGCTAGGTACCTAGCAAAGTCCTCTAGTCCTGCTGATCCAGGGTGTGTCCATACTGGCACTTGGGAGGTGCCATTATTGGCTGCATTGCCTTGCATGTCGTCATTCGCGATGGTGTTGGATTATGGGCCCAAAGGGTTTTGATCACTTTGGTTTGATCCCCTTATGTGACTGTCTGGAATGTGGGTCTGACTTGATGCATCCATTTCTGATCCCACGTGTGCAACGCTGAGTCGGCGGCTAATTGCCAGGGCAGGTTATGCATTTCCACCATTCCCGTAGACAGCATTCATGTTCACTCGGTGCGGAGATGGCGATGCCTGAACATCCACCCTTTGTTCAGTATCGTTTGGTGGAGAAACATTGGTGCATTGTTCAGACCAGTCCAAAATAGTTTTTACAATAAGTTGATCACGGTCCTTGACAGGTATCTGAGTGCCAAACCCACTGCAATTATCTTCCTTATCCAGATTGGCTGCTGCTTCGTACACCTCTGCTTGGGCCCGTGCAAGCAGCTGCTTCTTTTTTGAGCTGTAGGGTACTTAGCTTAGCATTCAACTACATTTTCTTACGTGTGGCAGTAGCCACTAATATACTCTCTTGTTCTACAAGCTTAGCTTTCCTCCGTGCAGCAGCAATTGCTATGCTTATTCTTAGGTTTTTTCGGTAAAGTCACGTAGGTAAAACATCAAAATAAAAAAAAATAAAAATAAAATAAAACAAAAATCACGACGTTTCGGAGGCAACACAAGTCTCCGTCATCAGGTGGGACAGTCACAGCCGGATTAGCTTAGCATTCACTTGATGCAGCTAATCCGGCTGTGACTGTCCCAACTGATGACGGAGACTTGTGTTGCCTCCGAAACGTCGTGATTTTTGTTTTATTTTATTCATTTTTTAATTAATTTTGATGTTTTACTTACGTGACTTTACCGGAAAAAACCTAAGAATATGAATCCTTGCAGTCACGAAAGCTTCAAATCTAGAATTAATTGCTATGCTTGTTTCTTCCTGCTCTGCTTCCCTCCGTGCTGCAGCAGTTGCTATGCTTGCTTCTTCTTGTATGCGATCCTTTTCAATTAGCATGGCTTCCTCTTCAGCCATGTAGGCGATACGGGCGAATGCTGCTTCTGCTGCTGTTGCCTGAGATGCTGCCATACTAGTAGATGATGTCTGTGCGTGTGCCGAGCCTTTAGATCGTGTGGTGGACCTGGATGAGACAGAGTGCTGAGATCGTGTCTCTCTTAAGCCCTCCACACGGTCCATTGCGTCTCGTATCACTGCCCTCACATTATCATCGAGCAGTTCAAGGAAGTGCTCTTGCTTGCGCACTCCCTCGATGCCCGCATCTGTTTTTACCTTCATCAGGAGGGAGATGTATTTATTGGCCAGCAACTTGTAGCTTGAACTGCTCACCCTCACTCGCTGTATGGCTCGCTGAATTGAGGCCACTGTGTCTGAGGCGTTTTGAGCTTCAGATATATCTGCTTCAACCCGGTCCTATTCCCTTTGTATCCTGGCATCAAAGTTTTGCTTCTCAGCATCATAGCTTTCCAAGGCCCGTTGTTAACTAGGCGTCATACTATTCGTAACAATTTAACAGCATTATAAAGCCATTTACAGCATTATAACGGTCATTCTAACATTATAACAGCATTCCCAGTATTACAAGAACATAAACGAGCTTACAGACAATGCTTCTTAAAGTCCCACAATAGACAATTACAGCTGGCTTCACTGGGACGCGATGTGTGCCGCCATCTTGTGGCTGAAAGACTGTCAAATTGGAACTTCCTGGTCACGTGACCAAACTCAACCTCAAAACATGAAATGCCTGTGTACTCACACCCCTACATCTGCCGTGAGGCAAAACACTAGTTAGCTTCCACACAGCGTTACACAACCGATGAAAAGATAATGCCAGTCAACTGAATCGGAGTGAGACCTCTGCTGTTAAACTGGAGTCGGTCATGAGCACACTGCCCAGGTATGGGAAACTCTCCACTCTCTCCACAACTGCCCCATCACCGATTGGGAGTTGTGGGGGTGGAGTGCGCGATGGGACAAAATACCCAGGCAGGTGCTTAGTTTTGGTGGGGCTGATGGTAAGGCCCCACCTCTTAATGGCACACTCCAGTTTCAGCAGCAGCGCCTACAACTCCTCCTCTGAGTGAGCCGCAATTACCAGGTCATCGGCAATACATAATGTGGTTGACCAATAGGGAGCCATCCCCTGACCGCACCCGGCATCGATCAGCCTCGCCTTGTATCTTTACCAGATGGTAATTCCTCCAGTACTGCTGCTGAAGGCTTCACGAACTACGTGGTCGAAATAGATGTTAAATAATGTTGGAGCCAGAGGATATCCCTGTCGCACCCCAAGGTGTACAGGGAATGGCTCTGACTCCCAGACACGTAGTTTTACCTGGGCCTGCTCACCGTCATGAAGGTCCTTAATGAGCATGAGCAGAGGGTCAGGGACTCCGAAAGCACGAAGAACAACCCAGAGCCCAGGCCTACTGATGGTATCATAGGCCTTGACCAGGTCAATAAAGCAGAGATGTAGGCCTTGTCGGAATTCCCTACACCTCTGCTGTAGCAAACGGACAGAAAATATGGAATCTGTGCAGGACCGCCCTTTCCTGAAATCACATTAGGGCTCCGCAAGCCTTTCCTTAGTGTGCCTGGGAAGGCGATGTTGAATAATCCTTGCCAGGACCTTAATCGGCACATTGAGGAGTGAGATGCCCCTGTAGTTGTTACAGTCTGTGCGGTCTCCCTTCTTAAAGAGGGGACCACCAGGGCATCCTTTCAGTCCTGCGGAACACGTCCAGTGGCCCAGACTGTTGTTATGATTTAATATAGGGCAGTATGTGCACAAACACCACCCTCCCTCAGCATTTCGCTTGGGAGATCATCTCTGCCTGATGCCTTTCCTGATCTCAGACTCTGGATCGCCTTCAGTACTTCCTCAACGGATGGCACCTCAACCAGCCACTCACAGAGGGTGACTTCTTCCAATATTTGAGGCACCACAGCCTCAGCAGGATCATCCCCACTTTGTCTCACGATGTTTTCCTGGCTGAGGGATTTCCCCTCCCCCATGACCTCACAGAAATGCTAAGCAAATCTGCAAACCTGTTCCTGGGGGTCGGAGATTGGATCACCGTTTTTTCCCCTAATGATGGTAGTAGGTGTGGCGCTGCAGGTTACTTTTTTGATGGGATTAAATAGTGATTTGTGATCGCGGGCCATTGAGGCAAACTCCATCTCCTCAGCAACCCGCGAGCACCACCCATCCTTGCAGCACCTCACGGCTCTCCAAACCTCCGAGCAAAGGCTGCGTTAAGCCTCCTCATTCTTCGACGTGAGATGCTGTAGCCGATGAGAGTGGGCCTGTCCCCTTTTCTCAGCCAGCCTGAACACCTCCTCTGTATTCCAGGGTCTCTGGGGGGGGGGGGGGTCTGGACCGTGTACCCAAAGCAGCAATTGCAGCTGCCTGAGTCACAGTTCTAAACCTCACTCATTGACCCTCGACATCTGGAGGAGTGGGGCACGATGCCTACCCCAGCTACAAGCGATGATGAATTTCTTGCTTACAACTTTCATCAGCTAACTGAGACCAGGCCACCTTAGGTTTGAATGGGGTCCAGGGTGTACACCCACCACTGGAGTGGAAGAATGGCAGGCGCATCTTACAGATGACTAGTCGATGGTCAGAGGGCAGATCAGCTCCACGGTAGGTCCTTCTACTCGCTCACCCATTTATCCACCCATCCACTCACCCATCCACTCATCCACTCACACACCCACTCAACCACCCAATCACCCACCCATTCACTCACTCACTCACTCATCCACTCACTCATCCACACACTCATCCACTCACTCAACCACTCATCCACTCACACACTCATCCGCTCACCCACCCACTCACCCACCCACTCATCTACCCACTCATCCACCCACCCACTTACTCCCCCACCCATTCACTCACTCACACACTCACTCATCCACTCACTCATCCACACACTCATCCACTCACTCAACCACTCATCCACTCATCCACTCACTCACACACTCATCCGTTCACCCACCCACTCACTAACCTATTCACCCACTCACCTTCCCAATCACCTACTCACATACTCACCCAGATACTCACCCACTCACACACAGTGCGCTAACCACTGCACCACCGCTCCCCACACACACACACTCACACAGTGCGCTAACCACTGTACCACCATTCCCCACACACACGCAGTGCGCTAACCACTGCACCACCGCTCACACACACACTCACACAGTACGCTAACCACTGCACCACCACTCCCCACACACACGCAGTGCGCTAACCACTACACCACCGCTCCCCCCCCGCAATGTCAGCAGGAGTGGAGTGGGCGGGTGACTCATGGACTCGCGAGGTGACAGACGAGGAGCCTGCGGCAGAGGGGGGGTCTCAGCCACTCTGATGCTGGTCCTGGGGTCAAGTCTAATCCTCCTACTCATCCTGCAACTCCTGGCCCCGACGGTAAGAGCCGGGGAGGACTTCCACCCACTGATTCAAACCGACTGTTTTATTTTAAATAATTATCTGATTTTTATTTTATTTTATAAACCCACAGAGACCCATACAAACCCACAGAGACCCACATAGACCCACAGAGACCCATACAGACCCAAAGAGACCCATACAGACCCACAGAGACCCATACAGACCTTAGTGAGTGAGTGGGTTAGTGAGTGAGTTAGTGAGTTAGTGAGTGGGTTAGTGAGCGATTGGGTTCGAGAGTGATTGGGTTAGTGAGTGAGTGGGTTAGTGAGTGAGTTAGTGAGTTAGTGAGTGAGTGGGTTAGTGAGTGAGTGAGTTAGTGAGTAAGTGATTGGGTTAGTGATTGAGTTAGTGAGTGAGTGAGTTAGTGAGTGAGTGAATTAGTGAGTGAGTTAGTGAGTGAGTGAGTTAGTGAGTGAGTGAGTTAGTGAGTGGGTTAGCGAGTGGTTCAGCAGCTGAGTCGTGCTGCTGGAGGGTTTAACAACGTTGTAAATATTTACAACGTCTGACACAAACACCCCTTTAGTATAGATACGATTGATATCTCTCAATCATCCTCATCTGACTGCCCCCTGTTAAACGTCACATTTTAAGTTCACCGTTGTTCTTGTCCGCTGGCGTTTGTCTGTGTCCGTGTGCCCTGCAGGTCCGTGTCCAACCGGGAATTCCGAACTCCAGAGTCAGAAGAGGTGATGGTCAGGGCACAGACGCAAATACAAAGGTCCCCCGGGTAGCCTCTAGCAGGCTGTTGGGGAGGGGGGCAAGTGCTGTTAAGTTGTGGTATTGAGTAGCAGCACGCACACACACACAGACACGCACACACGGACATACACACACACGGGCACACACACACAGACACACATAGACACACACAGACACACAAGCGAGCGTCATCCGGTAGAAATATACCGCAGGGGAACTGTTGAACTGCTGCTGTATCTTTCTACCTGATGACGATTGCTCGTGTTGCGATCGAAACATCGTGATCTATTACTTATTTTGTCAACCTACGTGAATTTACCGAAAGAACCAAAGAGCGTGGATTCCTGCGGTCACGAAAGCTTCAACCGAGATTGAACCCCCTCTACGGCAGAGGTCGCAAACGGGTTTTGATTCCTTACCCATACCCGTACCCGGCCGCACCAGGGTCGCAAACGGGTAACCGTACCCGGCCGGGTACGGGTACGGGTATCGGGTACCTGATTGCGACCTCTGGGATGAAGCCATGTTGCAGGCGCGGGTGGGTTGATTCTAGGAACTTGAATTGTGAGAAGAGACAAGACGTTGGGAAGTGAGTGACAAACGGTTACTCACCAGTGACTCACGGCCTACCCGTACCCGTACCCGGCCGCACCAGGGTCGCAAACAGGTACCTGTACCCGTACCCGGCCGGGTACGGGTAGCCGGGTATCGGGTAGGGTACGGGTATCGGGTACCCGGTTGCGACCTCTGCTCTACGGGGAGGGTTTCCACACAACAACTCTGAGATATTTTAACAGACTGCGAGTCAAAAAGCTCAACCTCATCGATGATGCCTCATCCACAGAAGTCTCATTCTCTCACCTGAGGACGGCTGCTTGCGTTGCGATCGAAACGTCGTGATCTACTAATTTGTCGACCTACGTGGCTTTACCGAAATGATTTAAGAGTGTGGATTCTCAGCGGTCATGGAAACTTCGAATTGAGATTTCAAAAGTTTTGTTCACGACGACGGCATTCGCCCTCGTGGCTGCTGCTTGGAGGACACGTCGACGGGATCAAGTTCAAGTTCAAGTTCAGTGATTAGGTGTAGCCCTGTGAGCCATTCGGCTCTTAAAGTGAATATGTGACTGAGTGCAAACAGAAAATCCAAGAAAAGACAGCAAAATATTGCAGAAAAACACCGTACACAAAAATGTGCAAAAATCTCAGTGGGATGCAAGTCAAACAACAACAACAACCACAAGATAACTTAGATTAAGGTCATCAGTCTAACTCTATACTACAACAAACAAACATGGCCAAACCAAAAAACTAAACGAAAATCACCAAAATAAAGCCATAAAAGCAATGAAACAGTGCAGGTCATAGGAACTGTGACCGGATTTTCACAATAAACGACCTAAACAACATGTACCACCTTTCGATTTAAAGCTTTCGTGACTGCAGGGATTCATCTTCTTGGTTCTTTCGGTAAAGTCACGTAGAAGGGAAGTATTATATTATTTTATTATATTATATTCTTTTATTATGTTTTATTTTTATTATTTTATTACTTCCCTCCTACGTAACTTTACCGAAAGAACCGAGAAGAACATGTACCACCACCAAACTCTACAGAGATGATCCGCGCCACGTGGGCTGAGAAGTTTGTGTGCGCGGTGGTGCAATTTTTTAACTTCCGTTTATTCAGGGACCTCTGGAGGTCCCGCTATGAGGTTCATTTCCTACCCCCCTCCCCCCCTTTTTTCGGGCACAGCTGTCAACGCCACAACGATCTATACGGTGGATGTCAGGATCGTCGGCTCGTATCAACCGGATGCTCAGATGCTCCAGTTCGGGACACTCTGCGGTGGCCAATACAACGTCTCCGTCACGAGCTTCAGCATCCTGAGCTGTAAGTTCGACAGAGTCGAGTGGAGTTTGTATGATCTCTCCCCTGTTCTACAGAGTGAGTGAGTGGAGTTTGTATGATCTCCCCCTGTTCTACAGAGTGAGTGAGTGGAGTTTGTATGATCTCCCCCTGTTCTACAG
The DNA here is from genome assembly GCA_018977245.1 of Lethenteron camtschaticum. Lineage (NCBI taxonomy): Eukaryota > Metazoa > Chordata > Hyperoartia > Petromyzontiformes > Petromyzontidae > Lethenteron > Lethenteron camtschaticum. The sequence goes on along the minus strand of WFAB01001320.1, from coordinate 126,677 downwards.
AGTGAGTGAGTAGAGTTTGTATGATCTCCCTCTGTTCTAAGAGTGAGTGGAGTTTGTATGATCTACCCCTGTTCTACATAGTGAGCCGAGTTTGCATGATCAGCAGTGGTCATAGCAGTCGTAGTGATGATTGGGGCATCAGTGGTGATAGCAGTCGTGGTGATGATTGGGGCATCAGTGGTGACAGCAGTCGTAGTGATGATTGGGGCATCAGTGGTAACAGCAGTCGTGGTGATGATTGGTAACAGCAGTGGTGATAGCAGTCATAGTGATGATCGGCACAGCGTTGGCTGACGGCAGTCGTTTGCGATGCAGCGTGCCGTGCGAGTGCCCAGGTCGAGTGCTGCTACTGCGACAGCGAGTTCCTCCACTGGGCTCCTGCCACTTGCGGCTCGTCCAGTTCGTGCCCGGACGGCACGAACTGGACCCCCGGGCCGACCACCTCCTCCTCCACCTCCACCTCATCCTGCCAGTGCATCCAGGGCCCCCTGACGGACGGGACGCAATGCATGGGCAGGAGAAACGTGACGCTGGACCCCAACGTTGATTGTTACTTCACCACCGCCAGCACTGCCACCACCACCACCACTACCACCACCGCCACCACTTCCAGCACCACCAGCACCACCACGACTATGACCACAACTACCACTGCTATCACCACTGCTGGGCCAATCACCACTACGACTGCTACCACCACTGCTGCCCCAATCACCACCACGACTGCTACTACCACTGCTGCCCCAATCACCACCACGACTGCTACCACCACTGCTGCCCCAATCACCACCACGACTGCTACCACCACTGATGCCCCAATCATCACTACGACTGCTTCTACCACTGCTGCCCCAATCATCACCACGACTACCACTGATGCCCCAATCATCACCACGACTACCACTGATGCCCCAATCACCACTACGACTGCTACCACCACTGATGTCCCAATCACCACCACGACTGCTACCACCACTGCTGCCGCAATCACCACCACAACTGCTACCACCACTGATGCACCAATCACCACCACGACTGCTACCACCACTGATGCCCCAATCACCACCACGACTGCTACCACCACTGCTGCCCCAATCACCACCACGACTGCTACTACCACTGCTGCCGCAATCACCACCACAACTGCTACCACCACTGATGCACCAATCACCACCACGACTGCTACCACCACTGATGCCCCAATCACCACCACAACTGCTACCACCACTGATGCCCCAATCACCACCACGACTGCTACCACCACTGATGCCCCAATCACCACCACGACTGCTACCACCACTGCTGCCCCAATCACCACCACGACTGCTACTACCACTGCTGCCGCAATCACCACCACAACTGCTACCACCACTGATGCACCAATCACCACCACGACTGCTACCACCACTGATGCCCCAATCACCACCACAACTGCTACCACCACTGATGCACCAATCACCACCACGACTGCTACCACCACTGCTGCCCCAATCACCACCACGACTGCTACTACCACTGCTGCTCCAATCACCACCACGACTGCTACCACCACTGATGCCCCAATCACCACCACGACTGCTACTACCACTGCTGCTCCAATCACCACCACGACTGCTACTACCACTGATGCACCAATCACCACCACGACTGCTACCACCACTGCTGCCGCAATCACCACCACAACTGCTACCACCACTGATGCACCAATCACCACCACGACTGTTACCACCACTGCTACCCCAATCACCACCACGACTGCTACCACCACTGATGCACCAATCACCACCACGACTGCTACCACCACTGCTGCCCCAATCACCACCACGACTGCTACTACCACTGATGCACCAATCACCACCACGACTGCTACCACCACGGATGCCCCAATCACCACCACGACTGCTACCACCACTGCTGCCCCAATCACCACCACGACTGCTACTACCACTGCTGCCGCAATCACCACCACAACTGCTACCACCACTGATGCACCAATCACCACCACGACTGCTACCACCACTAATGCCCAAATCACCACCACAACTGCTACCACCACTGATGCACCAATCACCACCACGACTGCTACCACCACTGCTGTCCCAATCATCACCACGACTGCTACCACCACTGCTGTCCCAATCATCACTACGACTGCTGTCACCACTGCTGTTCCAATCACCACCACGACTGCTATCACCACTGATGCCCCAATCATCACCACGACTGCTGTGACACTAAGCACAACATCAACAACAGCTGCGGACAACACAACCGCTCCCGTCGCAACCAACACGACCGTTCCGGCGACAACCACCGGGTCCGTGAGCAGCACGACCGCCTTTGTCTTCCCTGCGACGACGACGTTGGCCACGCCAAGTGCGACAACCGCAGCAATAACAACAACAACAAACGGAACGGCAGCAACCGCCACCACCACCACCGCCACCACCACCGCAGCAGCGATGCCGACCACTTCCACAGCAACCGCCGTCTCCCAGCGGCCATCTTGTCCCGCTGTAGATGGTAAGGGCAGCCATTTTGTCGTGTTTTTGACAAGCGCACTTCGTAATTTATTTCTCTTCACTTCGAAACCCAACTTTTTGTTGCCGTGGCGATGATGAGCACGCGTGCGTCATGGGCTTGTCATCCGGTGACGTGTTTGGTCGCGGTGATAGCAGCCATGGTGATGATTGAGTCGACCTAGGGGAGGCCCAGGACCGGTTCAGATAATTGTCACGGGTGGTGTTGGCCATGAACGGGAATCAAACTCGGGTCGCCAGGTTCATAGTGTACACACTCACAGACACACACACACACACAGACACACACACAGACACACACACACTCACAGACACACACAGACACACACACACGTACAGACACATGCACACACAGACACACACACAGACACACAAACACGCACGCAGACACACAAACACACAGACACACTCACACTAAGGCGCACACAGACACCCACACAGACACACACACAGACACACAAATACACACACACACAAACACACATCACACACCACTCGCCCTCCCACGTGACCACAGCACCACCAAACCACCCCCGGTTCAAATCTCCCCGCCACGGATGCGCGCCACCCAATCTCAACTGGGTGGGTGGGGGGGGGGACCGTGGGGAGGGGGGGCGAGAGCGGGGGAGGGGCGAGAGGGGGCGTGTTCATGGTGGGAGTGGCCAAGTGCTTCACATCAATGGCAGCCATACTTTACTAATAGGGGTTTTTCCCCTTTTTTTCTGGCAACAAAACTGACACCTTTTGCAAGGAATCATGCTTACATTAACCACAATACTTGTAGTCAAATGCAAACAAAAAATAATACTCTGATATCATCTTGGTTCTTTCGGTCCTCAGGTGACGGCTGCTTGCGTTGTGGCCGAAACGTCGTGAGAATTATTTTATTATGTTTCATTTTTATTATATTATTACTACCCTTCTACGTGACTTTACCGAAAGAACCAAGAAGATGAATCCCTGCAGTCACGAAAGCTTTAAATCGACAAAATACTCTGATAATTTATGCATTGTCTTTGAAACTAGCTGCTCACCCCGAGCTCGCATTACTCTGGTAGTGCGTTGTCTTTGAACTGTGCGCCTTTTGGTGTCATCTGGTCGAACACCATGTGAGACTAGGCTCTAAAGAAAACTGTCTCTGGTGTCGACCAATCAGTTTCAAAGACAATGCATACATTATCAGAGTATTGTTTTTTGTTTGCATTTGACTGCAAGTATTGTGGTTAATGTAAGCATGATTCCTTGCAATAGGTGTCAGTTTTGTTGCCAGAAAAAAGGGGAAAAACCCTATTAGTATATTTTGGTACTGGCAGAGGAGGTCCCATGAGGCAGCCATACTCTTTCGTTCTTCCGGTAAAGTCACGTGGGTAGAAACATAATAGATCACGACGTTTCGATCGCAACACAAGCAATCGTCATCAGGTGGCACAAGCACGGCAAGAAAAAACTGCTGAAATAGAAACACAAATCTAGTATACTTAAAAATATAATGTAATACAACGGAGAGTCGGATAACATAACAGTCAACAACCTACCTGGTTGATTACGTTCTTCCTGAGAATGCCATCTTGACACCTATTTTATTGCCAAAAAGGGTAAAATATATTTTGATTTGAAGCTTTCGTGACTGCAGGAATCCACAATCTTTGGTTCTTTCGGTAAAGTCAACTAGGTAGAAAAATAAAACAGAAGAAAAAATATATCACGATCGAAACGTCGCAATATATTATTCTGTTTTATTTTTCTACATACGTGACTTTACCGAAAGAATCTAAGGGTATGTAAAACCTACTGTTATATTCCAATACACGGCAAGAAATATCCCAGAATAAACATTGTTAAGGGTCAGAGAACTACCAGTATTAACCACCGCACGTCATCCTTGACATTGTGCAGTGCCAAACCCCCCTCCCATTTGAATATATCACAAACTACCAATTCAAACTTCTTGGTTCTTTCGGTAAAGTCAAGTAGAAGGGAAATAATAAAATAATAAAAATAAAACATAATAAAATAATTCTCACGACGTTTCGGCCACAACGCAAGCACCCGTCCTCAGGTGGAGAACAGGTCTGTCGAGAAGACAGAGTCTGAATGACACACCCCAGGCTTGGAGCGACTATTTAAGCTGGGATGGAGGGGGGAAGAGCACCTTGACAAAATCATTTGCATATCAAGAGGAATTTAGCATATTTATGGGAAATGCAGATATGCGATTAGTACTACTTGTGGAATGTGTAGGAGGTTTGGCTGGGGGCTTAAAGTCATTATGCCCGTGCATTATGCAGGATTAGCAGCATCAAAGGAAGGGGATAGGGGTAACATTAATAAAGGGAAGGAGTGTTAATAGTATGTAGCTGCATTATTTTATTGTTTTATTTGTATTATTTTATTATTTCCATTCTACGTGACTTTACCGAAAGAACCAAGAAGATGAATCCCTGCAGTCACGAAAGCTTTAAATCGAAACACTTATACTCTTAGTTTTTTCGATAATGTCACGTAGGTAAAAATGAAATTAATATTAATAAAAATGTAATAATAAAAATCATGATTTTTGATTTTTATTACATTTTTATTATAGTGATTTTTTTTTATTTTATTTATATTAATTTTTATTTCAATTTTTTTACCTACGTGACTTTACCGAAAAAACAAAGAGTATGAATCCTTGCATTCACGAAAGCTTCAAATCTAAAATAACACTTATTACCAGGAACAGACATCGTGTTACATAGAGTTATAATTACGCAACACGTGTTTGTTCTGGCGGTAGCTCGTGTCGCCACGGTTATCTGTGGTGGGTTACGGCGTCTTTGTAACGATGACGACGGCAGTGGCGGTGCTGCTGATGTGACGACTGCTACTGCTACGCCTCTAACACTGGTCAACACACTTTTTCTGGCATAAGGAATTCCAACGGTTTTAAGGTGATTTTGGGGTGCCGATTCCAAATCTGGCATCGGTTTTAGTCTATCACATCAGGTTTTTGAGATATCAAATATTGCATTTTCAATAAAAACTGCAGAAGAAAAATATTAAATAAATGTGGATATCTACATAAAATGATATAAACACACCATCCTAAAAATACAGCACCATATTTTAACACTAAAGCAGTCACTGACTCGCAACAACTTGCAATCATAAGTGACAGAGTTAATTTCGGGTAAAATCAATGAAAATGGGGTATTCCGATATATAAAAATTAACCCGTAAAAACAAAGTTTTTCACTATAAATCCTTTATATGCGTAGCATCGGGGCGGCTAGAGTCCTCTCGTCCTCTGGCTTGAGATGGCTGCCACCTATGGGTCAGATGATTGTCTGGCAGCATTAAACAATTGGTAATTAAATATTTTAAAAAATTTCCCTAAACAGTGTAAAATTTTGCAAAATTTTTTTTCACGAAAATGCATTGTCACGCACAACGAGTCTGTGTGCAAAATGTCAGCTCGATTGGATCACGGGAAGTGGGTTAAAAAACGACCGAAAGATTTGCACGGTCCTAAGCAAGCAAGCGAATTTAATATAAAGGATTTAAAAATGAGATGTGATAGAGCAAATCTGAGATCAGATTTGGAATCAGCACCCTGAAATTAGTCTAAACCAGCTGCAAAATTCCAGGCCAGAAAAAAAAGTTTTTTTTCTTGACCAGTGTAATCTATCTTCTATCTATCTTCTTTCTATATATACATACGTACAAAATTGTGGGTTTGAGTGTGGGTTTGTGTGTGGTCGCTCGCTTACAAACGGTGGGGTGTACGTGAAAAGAAAATAGCCAGGCACCATACCGTAAGCCCCGCGGTGAGCAAGCGCTATTCCTTTTTGACATCCGTCAACTTTAAATGAGTTTAATTCGCGATTTAGTGCAAATTTTGTGCGCTGCTCTATTATTTATTTATTTATGACGCGTGCACGACCGTACCAACTCACTCGCCTTTGGTGGGGGGAAGGGCCCATGCCAAGTCGCACGACTTCCGTGGGAGTGAGGGGGACATTTTCTTTCGCGTTAAAAATGTTATAAAAATACACTAAACGCTGACGTAAATTATTCACTGTGTGATGTCCCCTCGCCTCAGAGGTCGCAAACGGGTTTTGATTCCTTACCCGTACCCGGCCGCACCAGGGTCGCAAATGGGTACCCGTACCCGTACCCGACCAGGTACGGGTAGCCGTTCCCTACCCGTACCCTACCCGAAATTAGTGACAAACGGCTACTCACCAGTTACTCACGGCCTACCCGTACCCGTACCCGGCCGCACCAGGTTCGCAAACGGTTACCCGTACCCGTACCCGGCTGGGTACGGGTAGCCGGGTATCGGGTAGGGTACGAGAATCGGATACCCGGTTGCGACCTTTGCCTCACCCCGATGCGTGCAGTTACTAATATAGACAGTCGCTAGATGTAGCAGGTACCACCACACTCGGTATGCACTGCTGTAATCATAGCAGGTACCACCACAGTCAGTACGCACTGCTGATACATTTTTAAGAGTAGTTTTGAAATATTTTTAAGACCCGGGCAACGCCAGGTACTTCCTGCTAGTCTGAAATAAAATTAAAACCGAGCCCATGCACACACGGGTTACGGGATTCCGCGGTGAACGGGACACTCGCTTATCCACCTCTGCAACTTGGAGGTGTCTCGGAAACAGGGGAAAGGGTGAATCTTCCCTTCTTTGTGGGCGCCGCGGTGGCTAGGAGATGTTAACTACCTCGCCTGGTATGCAGGAGGTCGTGGTTTCAATCCCGGACCCTAACGCCACAGTGGCTAGGAGATGTTGACTACCTCGCCTGGTACGCAGGAGGTCGTGGTTTCAATCCCGGACCCTAACGCCACGGTGGCGAGGAGATGTTGACTACCTCGCCTGGTACGCAGGAGGTCGTGGGTCGATCCCAAACCTGACGCCTACTGCTGTATATTTGGAGTTTGCGTGTCTCTCTCTCTCCCCGTGGTCCTGTGGATTTTTCTTCTCCACATTTTAGAATCAACATCGCCACGCGTTGAGATGATTCGGCTGCCGCTGTAAATTTCCACGCAGTGATGTCGGCCAATTCGTTGAGCTTTCATGTGCGATGAACCAGGTCGCTTCTGAAAAAGAGATACCTAGCTCAGTGGGGACCTTACGCATGGTTAGATAAAATTTGTCTGCCTGTCTGTCTGTCTCTCTGTCTCTCCGTCTGGTCTCCAGACACGACGTCGTTCACGACCGAGGCGAGCATGCAGATCGAGACGGATGCTCCCATCGGCAGTGGGAACTGCTCGTTTGAAGTCATCGTCAGCAAACAAAATGTCATCAGCAGCGTCACGGTGCTCAGCTGTGAGTATCATGGCTACGGCCTGCGTGTGTGTACACGTGTGTGAGCGTGTGATCACTAAACTACGTGGAAATGAATCTAAGCTTGTGCCCGAGGCGCCAGAGGGACAGGCATCCATGACGTTTCCTGGTCAAACCCCTTTTGGCGGAGCTAGGGGACTGAATCGTTACCCTCGGGGCTCCTCCAGAAACAACTAGAAAACACTGCGGGTGGCCACGTGGAATGTTCGAACGCTCACTGCGGAGGAGAGGCTGCCACTCCTCTGTCGGGAGCTGGACCGGTACCGCCTAGATATCTGTGGCATTCAGGAGGTCTGGTGGACCGGCTCTGGCTCCAGCCACCATGAGGGTGGACAGTCCTCTACTCGGGGCAGGAGAATGCCAAACAAAGGAGAGTGGCTCTTCTGAATAAAACATTCGAGGGGGTGTGGCAGCGTAGTGGTGAGGTGTGGGAAGCTGTAAGCTCCAGGCTACTTTGGGCTGGACTCCCCATTAACTGGAGGTGAAGAGTGGTGTCGGTGGTGGTTGTTCATGTACCCCACCGAAGATGAACATCGGTGGATGGATGCAGGCAAGGCCGATGAGTCCAAATGGCTTCTATGACCTCCTGTCAAAGGTGCTAGCTAAAGTGGCCCCTTGGGAAAGTGTCATCTTGTTGGGTGATTTTAATGCCCAAGTTCTTCATATTCTGTATATGTAGATGCCACTGGTTCTACACGTTATGCAGATGTAGATGCCATTGGTTGTTCACGTTATGCAGATGTAGATGCCACTGGTTCTTCACATTCTGTAGATGTAGATGCCACTGGTTCTTCACGTTCTGCAGATGTAGATGCCACTGGTTCTTCACGTTCTGCAGATGTAGATGCCACTAGTTCTTCACGTTCTGTAGATGTAGATGCCACTGGTTCTTCACGTTCTGCAGATGTAGATGCCACTTGTTCTCCACATTCTGCAGATGTAGATACCACTGGTTCTTCACGTTCTGTAGATGTAGATGCCACTGGTTCTTCACGTTCTGCAGATGTAGATGCCACTGGTTCTTCACATTCTGCCGATGTAGATGCCACTGGTTCTTCACGTTCTGCAGATGTAGATGCCACTGGTTCTTCACGTTCTGCAGATGTAGATGCCACTGGTTCTTCACGTTCTGTAGATGCCACTGGTTCTTCACGTTCTGTAGATGTAGATGCCACTGGTTCTTCACGTTCTGTAGATGCCACTGGTTCTTCACGTTCTGTAGATGTAGATGCCACTGGTTCTTCACGTTATGTAGATGCCACTTGTTCTTCACGTTCTGTAGATGTAGATGCCACTGGTTCTTCACGTTGACCTTACATCTCTCGTTCCGAACAGCTGCAACTGGACGTACGGGAACACAGTTTGTTGGTGTCTCTGAAAGTTCGTAAGTCGAACGTTCGCAAGTAGAGTTGGTCCCCGTATCAGCCGGACAAGACAATGCAACAGTAACGGCCCGCGACCGCCACCGTAATGTTACCGCCTCCTTCGTCCTCTTGTCATCACCTCGTCATCACCTCGTCCCCCCTCCTCTGCCTCCTCTCCCCCCCCACTCCCCTCCTCCACCCCCCCCCATACCCCACCGATCTCTCGCCAGGGTGCGGGTTGGACGGTCCTCAGACGCGTTGCCACTGCGGCCCCGGCTTGCTGTGGAGTGCGGCTGCCTGCCGGCAGGTGGGAGCGTGCGATGACGTCACCGCGTCTGGCCCCTCCCCCTCGCCTGGCTCCGCCCCTTTCTCCTACTCCGGCTCCGGCTTTTTCCCTACCTGCACGTGCATCAAGGGGTTCCCGCCCGACGGGGTGCAGTGCGTGTCTCGCCCGGAGTCTCTGCCATCGTGCACGACCGCCAACCCCACCGATGCCACTACCGTCCTGAACGCCACGGCGACCTCTGCAGTGGCCCTGAACACCACTGCGACTACCGTCCTGAGCACAACAATGGCAACCGTCGGTTCGAATCAAACGAGAAGCCCCGACGCGCCACAAGGTGAGCGAGGGAGGTGGCACTTGCGGTGGCTCTCGCAGGCAGCGAAACGGGGGCATTTTGGTCCATTCCCGACTCGGAATTACTTTTGTGAGTCTGGAGTTTGTGTGATCTCACCCATGTATCTACAGAGTGAGTGAGTGGAGTTTGAATTATCTCCCCCTGTGTCTACAGAGTGAGTGAGTGGTGTTTGTATGATCTCCCACTGTGCTACAGAGTGAGTGAGTGAAGTTTGTATGATCTCCCCCTGTTCTACAGAGTGAGTGAGTGGAGTTTGTATGATCTCCCCCTGTTCTACAGAGTGAGTGGATGGAGTTTGTATGATCTCCCCCTGTTCTACAGAGTTAGTAAGTGGAGTTTGTATGATCTCCCACTGTGCTACAGAGTGAGTGAGTGAAGTTTGTATGATCTCCCACTGTTCTACAGAGTGAGAGAGTGTAGTTTGTATGATCTCCGCCTGTTCTACAGAGTGAGTGAGTGGAGTGGAGTTTGTATGATCTCCCCCTGTTCTTCAGAGTGAGTGAGTAGAGTTTGTATGATCTCCCCCTGTTCTACAGAGTGAGTGAGTGCAGTTTGTATGATCTCCCCCTGTTCTACAGAGTGAGTGAGTGGAGTTTGTATGATCTCACCCTGTTCTACAGAATGAGTGAGTGGAGTTTGTGTGATCTTCCCCTGTTCTACACAGCGAGTGAGTGGAGTTTGTATGATCTCCCCCTGTTCTACAGAGTGAGTGAGTGGAGTTTGTATGATCTCACCCTGTTCTACAGAGTGAGTGAGTGGAGTTTGTATGATCTCCCCCTGTTCTACAGAGTGAGTGAGTGGAGTTTGTATGATCTCCCCCTGTTCTACAGAGTGAGTGGATGGAGTTTGTATGATCTCCCCCTGTTCTACAGAGTTAGTAAGTGGAGTTTGTATGATCTCCCACTGTGCTACAGAGTGAGTGGAGTTTGTATGATCTCCCCCTGTTCTACAGAGTGAGTGAGTGCAGTTTGTATGATCTCCCCCTGTTCTACAGAGTGAGTAAGTGGAGTTTGTACGTGTGGATGAGTGTATGTGCGATTGTATGAGTTGGTGAGTGAGTGGGAATCCGTGGGGCAGTGGTTAGCGCTACGAACCTAGTAAGAGACCCAAGTTTGATTCCCGCTCATAGCCAACACCGCCAGTGACGATTATCTGAACCGGTCGTGGGCCTTCCCTAGGTCGACTCAGCCTCAAATGCGTACCTGGTGCGGTGTGTAAACATCGTCGCTAGGGAGACAAAAGCGACCGAGTGTAGTTGCTGGCTACCCATGCCCTCATGTGCTGTTCCGGCCTTCATAGGTGCTCGCTAACAACACTTTCCCCTACAGTCTGGTAGAGGCTATCCGGGGGGATCTTTGTTTATCTTTGAGTCTGTCTGTGTGTGTGTCTGTTCTGCTACTCAGTACCACTAACAGCACTTTCCCCTACAGTCTGGTAGAGGCTATGAGGGTAATTTTTGTCTTTGTCTCCCACAGACCTTAAGGTGATCCCAGTGACGCTGACAATCAATGAAGACTTCAACGATGCCCTGAATGACACAAACTCGATGGAGTACAGGGACATGTCAGAGAGACTCCTACCCATTGTAAGACATCTCACAACGACGAAGTATAAACTCACTTCACTTGCCGTTTCACCAGACCCAAACAAGCCCACAGAGACCCATACTTATAGAGACTCATAGAGACCCGTACTCACAAAGACCCATACTCATAGAGACCCATACTCACAGAGACCCACAGGCCCACAGAGACCCATACTCATAGAGACCCATACAGACTCACAGAGACCCATACTCATAGAGACCCTCAGAGACAAATACTCACAGAGACCCATACAGACCCACAGAGACTCATGCTCATAGAGACCCATTCAAACCCACAGAGACCCTTACTCATAGAGACCCTCAGAGACAAATACTCACAGAGACCCATACAGACCCACATAGACAAATACTCACAGAGACCCATACAAACCCACAGAGACCCTTACTCATAGAGACCCTCAGAGACAAATACTCACAGAGACCCATACAAACCCACAGAGACTCATGCTCATGGAGGCCCATACAGACCCACAGAGACCCATGCTCATAGAGACCCATACAAACCCACAGAGACTCATGCTCATAGAAACCCATAGAGACCCACAGAGACCCATACTCACAGAGACCCACACTCATAGAGACCCATACAGACCCATACTCATAGAGACCCACAGATACCCGTACTCACAGAGACCCATACAGACCCACAGAGACCCATACTCATAGAGACCCATACAGACCCACAGAGATCCATACTCCTAGAGACCCACACAGACCCACAGAGACCCGTACTCAGAGAGACACATACAGACCCACGGAGACCCGTACTCATGGAGACCTATAGAGACCCACACTAATAGAGACCCATACAGACCCACAGAGACCCATACTCATAGAGAACCATAGAGACCCACAGAGACCCGTACTCATAGAGACCCATACAGACCCACTGAGACCCATACTCATAGAGAACCATAGAGACCCACAGAGACCCACAGAGACCTAATACTCACAGAGATCCATACAGACCCACAGAGACCCGTACTCATAGAGGCCCACAGAGACCCATACTCGCAGAAAACCATACAGACCCACAGAGACCTATACTCATAGATACCCATACAGACCCACAGAGACCTATACTCATAGAGAACTATGATACAGACCCACAGAGATACATAGAGAGAGACCCATACTCATCCAGAAACATAACGACACTACGCTAAAATTGACACTGTAGACCACACTACTCTACGATACACTATACACTACACAAGATACACTACACACTATACACTACACAAGATACACTACACACTACTCTATGATACACTACTCTACGATACACTATACACTACACTACTATACACTACACACGATACATTACTCTACGATACACTACACACTATACACTACACACTATACACTACTCTACGATACACTACACACTATACACTACACTACTATACACTACACACGATACATTACTCTACGATACACTACACACTATACACTACACACTATACACTACTCTACGATACACTACACACTATACACTACACTATACACTACACACTATACACTACACACTACTCTACGATACACTACTCTACGATACACTACACACTATACACTACACACTATACACTACACAACTAATCTACGATACACCACAAACTACACACTATACACTACACACTATACACTACTCTACGATACACTACTCTACGATACACTACTCTACGATACACTACACAATATACACTGCACACTATACACTACACACTATACACTACACACTACACACGATACACTGCACACTATACACTATACACTACACACTACACACTACACACGATACACTGCACACTATACACAACTCTTTGATACACTACACACGATATGCTACACACGATACACTACACACTATACACTACTCACTAAACACTATACACTATTCTACGATATACTACACACTATACACTACACACTATACACTACACACTATACACTACACACTATACACTACTCTACACACTATATACTACTCTACGATACACTACACACTATACACTACACACTATACACTACACTACACACTACTCTACGATACACTACACACTACACACTATACTCTACTGTACGATACACTACACACTATATACTACTCTACGATACACTACACACTATACACTACACACTATACACTATACACTAATCTACGATACACTACACACTATACACTGCACACTATACACTACACACTATACACTAATCTACGATACACTACACACTACACACTATACACTGCACACTATACACTACACACTATACACTAATCTACGATACACTACACACTATACACTACACACTATACACTAATCTACGATACACTACACACTATACACTACACACTATACACTAATCTACGATACACTACACACTATACACTGCACTACTATACACTACACACTATACACTACACACTATACACTACTCTACGATACACTACACACTATATACTACTCTACGATACACTACACACTATACACTACACACTATACACTACACTACACACTACTCTACGATACACTACACACTACACACTATACTCTACTGTACGATACACTACACACTATATACTACTCTACGATACACTACACACTATACACTACACACTATACACTATACACTAATCTACGATACACTACACACTATACACTGCACACTATACACTACACACTATACACTACACACTATACACTAATCTACGATACACTACACACTACACACTATACACTGCACACTATACACTACACACTATACACTAATCTACGATACACTACACACTATACACTACACACTATACACTAATCTACGATACACTACACACTATACACTACACACTATACACTAATCTACGATACACTACACACTATACACTGCACTACTATACACTACACACTATACACTACACACTATACACTACTCTACGATACACTACACACTATATACTACTCTACAATACACTACACACTATACACTACACACTATACACTACACTACACACTACTCTACGATACACTACACACTACACACTATACTCTACTGTACGATACACTACACACTATATACTACTCTACGATACACTACACACTATACACTACACACTATACACTATACACTAATCTACGATACACTACACACTATACACTACACACTACACACTATACACTAATCTACGATACACTACACACTACACACTGCACTACTATACACTATACACTACACTACACACTACTCTACGATACACTACACACTACACACTATACTCTACTGTACGATACACTACACACTATATACTACTCTACGATACACTACACACTATACACTACACACTACACACTATACACTAATCTACGATACACTACACAGTACACACTATACACTGCAACACTACACACTATACACTAATCTACGATACACTACACACTATACACTGCACACTAATCTACGATACACTACACACTATACACTAATCTACGATACACTACACACTACACACTATACACTGCACACTATACACTACACACTATACACTACACACTATACACTAATCTATGATACACTACACACTATACACTACACACTATACACTACACTACACACTACTCTACGATACACTACACACTATACACTACACACTACACACTATACACTAATCTACGATACACTACACACTACACACTATACACTAATCTACGATACACTACACACTACACACTATACACTAATCTACGATACACTACACACTACACACTATACACTAATCTACGATACACTACACACTACACACTGCACTACTATACACTACACACTATACACTACTCTACGATACACTACACACTACACACTGCACTACTATACACTACACACTACACACTATACACTACTCTACGATACACTACACACTACACACTATACACTGCACACTATACACTACACACTATACACTACACACTATACACTAATCTACGATACACTACACACTATACACTACACACTATACACTACTCTACGATACACTACACACTATACACTACACACTATACACTGCACTACTATACACTACACACTATACACGATACACTACACACTACACACTATACACTAATCTACGATACACTACACACTACACACTATACACTAATCTACGATACACTACACACTACACACTATACACTAATCTACGATACACTACACACTACACACTATACACTAATCTACGATACACTACACACTACACACTGCACTACTATACACTACACACTATACACTACTCTACGATACACTACACACTACACACTATACACTGCACTACTATACACTACACACTATACACTACACACTATACACTACACACTATACACTACTCTACGATACACTACACACTACACACTGCACTACTATACACTATACAACAAGAACAACCGCCATTCGCCACTAAGTGACGGTGATGTCACTAGGCCCCTGCAAGGCAAGGTAAAAGTTAAAAGGTAAAAACAACGAGCCTACCTTTACCCTACCTTTTACCTTACCACAATACAATCACTCTACCCTTACCTTTTACCTTTAGCAGGTAAGGTAAAAGGTAAAAAGCAACGAGCTTACCTTTTACCCTACCCTTTACCCCTAACCCATACAAATTACCCGATTACAGGGTAATTACTAGGGAACTACTACACATGAACAGGGTTTATAATGGTAAATGCTAGGTAGAGCGCTTTACTCATATAGAATACTTTCGATTCCTATTTTACACGCTTTCTTTTAACTCACTCTGTCTGTTGTTGTTGTCGTTGTTGTCGTTATTGTTGTATCCTCAAATCTTTAAACTCAATTTTTACCCACTTCCTAATGTGGTATCGACTGCAAACTTGGTATACTTAGGTCATACTGATGACAATACTATATTCTATCATAAAAGAAATCTATATTTGTAAACATTATTTTTTCTATGTTATGTTTCGGCTTGGGTCTAATTGTCCACGCTCAACTGACGTTGGCTGTAATTTCCCACGGTCCCTGACGTTGTGGCAAGCTTCGGGGGCCACTTCCTGGAGTCGTGGAGTTCTGTCATTACTCGTAAATTTCATAAAAGCATGTTTTTAATCAAGTATGTTTTAATATTACTTATTAAATGTAGGCTACGGACTGCGCCACGGAGCTTTTAGCGGTAATCAAGGCACCGTATTTACCGGGTAATACTTTGCGCTACCTTTACCCTACCGGATAATTCTTCCGAGCTACCTTTACACTACCCTTTACCTTACCCCTTGGCATGTCGACACCTTTACCCTTTTACCCGGTAAAAAGGGTAAATTACCTTTCCTTGTCGAGACTTAGACGTCACCACGGCGCTTGTGCCAGGCCATGTGCACCTTGAGGCCACGTGAAGTGTCGAACGCCCGCTGGCAGGAGGTCACGGGGCAGACCCAGCAGGTGCCACGGGTCGACTGACCGAGATAACCGAGATGACTGGCTGATGCACCACCTGTGCCCCCTACTGTACCAACTTGCTGTGCATTAGCCACCCGGCGTTCCCCTCGTTGTTGTGAGCATCGCTCCTCCGCCCTCCATTATTGTTGGAGGGCGACTGCCTCCAACTGCCCAGTAGCGTCCTTCACGAGCCTCCTCCACAGAGGCCGATCTTGACACCGCTGGTACCAGTCATCGGCAAGTCCACTCAGCTCCACGTCTTCCTGTACCACATCACTCCATCTCTTCTCTAGCCCGTGCCGCGCCCGTTTAGCCCCCTTTATCAGGCCGAACAAAAGCTGCTTAGGCATGCGGTGGCTGGGCATGCGGGCGACATGACTCAGCCAACGCAGCCTTGCCTGCCGGAGAAGCTCACCGATGGGACTTTACACAACACTATACATGACACGACACTAAACGACTACACTATACACTAGAATACACTCCACCACTAGAGACCACTCTACACTATACACACTCCACTACACTATAAGCTACAATACACTATACACTACTATACAATCCACTATTAACCACACTACACAATACACACTATACTACACTATAAACTCCTATACACTTCACTATAAACCACACTACGTAATATACTACACTATATACGACACGAATGTACACTACACTGTTCTATACTACACTACTCTACTATGCACTACACTATACAATACACACCACACACTTAACTACACTATACACTACACCACTATACACTACACAGCACACTATACACTACACACCACACTACAATATACACTACACACCACACACTTAACTACACTATACACTACACCACTATACACTCCACCATACACTATACACCACACACTACACAATACACCACACACTACACTATACACTACAATATACACGACATTAAACACTACACCACACTAAACACGACTCACTATACTATACACCACACACTACACTATACACCACACACTACACTATACACCACACACTACACTATACACCACACACTACACTATACACCACACACTACACTATACACTACAATATACACGACATTAAACACTACACCACACTACACTAAACACGACTCACTATACTATAGACTACACACTACACTATACACCACACACTACACTATACACCACACACTATACTATACACTACACTATACACTACACACTACACTACACACCACACACTACACTATACACTACAGTATACACCACACACTACACTACACTATACACCACACACTAAACTACACTATACACCACACACCACACTACACTAAACACGACTCACTATACTATACACTACACACTACACTCTACACTACACACCACACTATACACTACACACCACACACTACACTATACACCACACACTACACTATACACCACACACTACACTATACACCACACACTATACTATACACTACACACTACACTATACACCACACACTACACTATACACCACACACTACACTATACACCACACACTACACACTACAATATACACTACACTACACACCACACACTACACAACACTGTACACCACACACTACACTACACACTACAATATACACTACACTACACACCACACACTACACAACACTATACACCACACACTACACTATACACTACACACCACACACTACACTATACACTACACACCACACACTACACTATACACCACACACTAACACCACACACTACACTATACACTATACACCACACACTACACTATACACCACACACTACACTATACACTACAATATACACGACATTAAACACTACACCACACTAAACACGACTCACTATACTATACACACACACTACACTATACACCACACACTACACTATACACCACACACTACACTATACACCACACACTACACTATACACCACACACTACACTATACACTACAATATACACGACATTAAACACTACACCACACTACACTAAACACGACTCACTATACTATAGACTACACACTACACTATACACCACACACTACACTATACACCACACACTATACTATACACTACACTATACACTACACACTACACTACACACCACACACTACACTATACACTACAGTATACACCACACACTACACTACACTATACACCACACACTAAACTACACTATACACCACACACCACACTACACTAAACACGACTCACTATACTATACACTACACACTACACTATACACCACACACTACACTATACACCACACACTACACTATACACCACACACTACACTATACTATACACTACCACTATACACTACTATACACTACACTATACACTACACTATACACTACTATACACAACACTACACTATACACTACACTATACACTACACTATACACTACACTATACACTACTATACACTACACTATACACTCCCCGTGACCGCAGCAGGGCACATTTTGTTGCCACGCCTCTCCCCCCCCCCCCACTAATCCCCCCACCACCTCCACCTACCCCCCCCCCTCCCCACGTTCCACAGCTCAACAGCTCCTATCAGAACCTCGGATCTCGGTTCGAGAAAGTGGAGATCTTAAACTTCTGGTGAGCACGGCTCAAACTCGCGTCACTCCACGACCACTGGGACTGCACCATAGACTCAACACTGCACCATAGACTCAACACTGCACCATAGACTCAGCACTGCACCATAGACTCAACACTGCACCATAGACTCAACACTGCACCATAGACTCAACACTGCACCATAGACTCAACACTGCACCGTAGACTCAGCACTGCACATAGACTCACACTGCACCATAGACTCAACATGCACCATAGACTCAACACTGCACCGTAGACTCAGCACTGCAACGTAGACTCAACACTGCACCATAGACTCAACACTGCACCATACACTGAACACTGCACCACAGACTCAACACTGCACCGTAGACTCAGCACAACAACGTAGACTCACACTGCACCATAGACTCAACACTGCATCGTAGACTCAGCACTGCACCGTAGACTCAACACTGCACCGTAGACTCAGCACTGCACTATAGACTCAACACTGCACCATATACTCAACACTGCACTATAGACTCAACACTGCACCATATACTCAACACTGCACCATAGACTCAGTACTGCACCATAGACTCAACACTGCACCATAGACTCAGTACTGCACCATAGACTCAACACTGCACCATAGACTCAACACTGCACCATAGACTCAACACTGCACCATATACTCAACACTGCACCATAGACTCAGCACTGCACTATAGACTCAACACTGCACCATAGACTCAACACTGCACCATAGACTCAGCACTGCACCATAGACCTCAGCAATGCACCATAGACTCAGCACTGCACCATAGACTCAGCACTGTACCGTAGACTCAACACTGTACCGTAGACTCAACACTGCACCGTAGACTCAACACTGCACCGTAGACTCAGCACTGCACCATAGACTCAGCACTGCACCATAGACTCAACACTGCTCCATAGACTCAACACTGCACCGTAGACTCAGCACTGCACCGTAGACTTAACACTGCACCGTAGACTCAACACTGCACCATAGACTCAACACTGCACCATAGACTCAACACTGCACCGTAGACTCAGCACTGCACCGTAGACTCAACACTGCACCATAGACTCTGCAGTGCACCATAGACTGAACACTGCACCACAGACTCAACACTGCACCGTAGACTCAGCACAACAACGTAGACTCAACACTGCACCATAGACTCAACACTGCATCGTAGACTCAGCACTGCACTATAGACTCAACACTGCACCATGACTCAACACTGCACCATAGACTCAGTACTGCACCATAGACTCAGTACTGCACCATAGACTCAGCACTGCACTATAGACTCAACACTGCACCATAGACTCAACACTGCACCATAGACTCAGCACTGCACCATAGACTCAGCAATGCACCATAGACTCAGCACTGCACCATAGACTCAGCACTGTACCGTAGACTCAACACTGTACCGTAGACTCAACACTGCACCGTAGACTCAGCACTGCACCATAGACTCAGCACTGCACCATAGACTCAACACTGCACCGTAGACTTAACACTGCACCGTAGACTTAACACTGCACCGTAGACTCAACACTGCACCATAGACTCAACACTGCACCGTAGACTCAGCACTGCTCCATAGACTCACACTGCACCGTAGACTCAGCACTGCACCGTAGACTTAACACTGCACCGTAGACTTAACACTGCACCGTATACTTAACACTGCACCGTAGACTTAACACTGCACCGTAGACTCAACACTGCACCATAGACTCAACACTGCACCATAGACTCAACACTGCACCATAGACTCAACACTGCTCCATAGACTCAACACTGCACCGTAGACTCAGCACTGCACCGTAGACTTAACACTGCACCGTAGACTCAACACTGCACCATAGACTCAACACTGCACCATAGACTCAACACTGCACCATAGACTCTGCAGTGCACCATAGACTCAACACTGGCCATAGACTCAACACTGCACCATAGACTCAACACTGCCCATAGACTCAACACTGCACCATAGACTCAACACTGCACCATACCCTCAGCACTGCACCATAGACTCAACACTGCACCATAAACTCAACACTGCACCATAGACTCAACACTGCACCATAGACTCAACACTGCACCGTAGACTCAACACTGGCCATAGATTCAACACTGCACCATAGACTGAACACTGCACCATAGACGAAACGCTGCACCGTAGACTCAACACTGCACCGTAGACTCAGCACTGCCCATAGACTCAACACTGCACCATTGACTCAACACTGCACCATAGACTCAACACTGCCCATAGACTCACTTACTTAACCACTCACTCACTCACCTAATCGCACGCTCACTCAATCACTCATTCACTAATTCACCCACTTGTTTTATCACACGTTCAATCACTCTCTCACTCACTTACCCACTAACCCACTCAACTATCCCCATCACTAATTACCCCACCCACTATCTCACTAACCCATCCACTCTTTAATGAATCAACCCACCAACCCAATCATCCACTCGCTCACCTTCCTACCTACTACGCGACTCAATCAACCGCTCACCTACTAACCCACTCACTCACCCAATCACTCACTCACCCACCCACTCAACCAATCACTCACCCACACAGCCACTCACTCACTCACCCATTCACTCAATCACCCACTTTATCACACGTTCAATCACTCTCTCACTCACTTACCAACTCGCCCACTCACTATCCCACTCACTAACTAACACTCACTTACTCAATAACCCATCCAGCCATTAACTCACTCACTCGCCACTCGCTCAACCGCTCACCTACTAACCCAGTCAATCCCCCAATCACTCACTCACCCACCTACTCGACTAATAACTCACCCACCCAGCCGCTCACTCACTCATCCATTCACTCACTCAACCATCCTCTCATTCACTCACCCACTCACTCACCCACTCACCCACTAATTCACCCACTCACACACTCTCCACCAAATCCCTCGCTCACTAACCCACTCACTCACCCACACAACCACTAACTCACCCACTCAGTCACCCATTCACTCAATCAACCACTTACTTTATCACACGTTCAATCACTCTCTCACTCACTTACCAACTCACCCACTCACTATCCAACTCACTAACTAACACACTCACTTACTCAAAAACCCATCCAGCCATTAAATCACTCACCCACCCACCCACCTAACCACTCACTCAGCCACTACCCACTCACTCTCCCACCTACCCACCCACTCACCTACTCACCCACCCACCCACTCACCTACTCACCCACCCACTCACCCACTCACCGACTCACCCACTCACTCAGCCACCTACCCACTCACTAACCCACTCACTCACCCACCTACCCACTCACTAACCCACTCACTCACCCATCTACCCACTCATTCACCCACCCACTCAACTACTCACCCACTCACCCACCTACCCACTCACCCACCGACCTACTCATTAACGCACTCATTCACCCACCTGTCTACTCACCACCCACTACCTACTCACCCACCCACTCGCCCACTCACACACTCCCTAACCCACTCACTCACCCACCTGTCCACTCGCCCACACACTAACCACTCACCCACCTACCCACTCACTCACTAACCCATTCATTGACCACTCACTCACCCACCTACCCACTAACTCACCACCTACCCACTCACTAACCCACTCACTCACCCACTCACTCACTCACCCATCACTCACCCACCTACCCACTTCCTCACCCACCCACCCACTTACCCACCCACCCATCCACTCACTTACTCACTCACCCACCCACCACCCACTCACCCACTCACCCACCCACCACCCACTCACCCACCCACCCATCCACTCACTCACTCACCCACCCATCCACCACCCACTTCCTCACCCACCCACCCACCCACTCACCCACTCACCCACCCACCCATCCACCCACTCACTCACTCACCCACCCACCCACCCATCCACCACCACTCACTCACTCACTCACCACCCACCCACTCACCCACCCACCCACCCACTCACCCACCCACCCATCCACTCACTCACTCACTCACCCACCCACCCACCCACTCACTCACTCACTCACCCACCCACCCACCACCCACCCACCACCCACCCACCCACCCACTCACCCACCCACCCACCCACTCCCTCACCCACCCACTCACCCACCCACCCATCCACTCACTCACTCACTCACCCACTCACCCACCCACCCACCCACCACCACTCACTCACTCACCCACTCACCCACTCACCCACTCACTCACCACACCACCCACCCACCACCACTCACTCACCCACCCACCCACCATCCACTCACTCACTCACCCACCCCCACTCACCCACCCACCACCCACTCACTCACTCACTCACCACCCACTCACTCACTCACCCACTCACTCACTCACCCACCCACCCACTCACTCTCCGCATGTCTCTCTCTCCCCGCCATTGCAGGCCCGGCAGTGTCAAGGCATCCGTGAACGTGATTGGTGACAGCCTCACCGACTCCGAGGTCACCACCTTGACCTCCTCTTCCATTGACGATTTGATAGCGGCTGGAGTTCCAGTCATCGACTTCAACATCAACGGTACGTGGTGAGAGATGGGGAGTGGGGGTTATGAGATGTTGACTACCTCGCCTGGTATACAGGAGGTCATTGATTCGATCCCGGACTCTGATGCTTACCATGGCTAGGAGATCTACACTATGGGAACCTCATTTGCCAGTAAAAATATGATAATTGGTTGTTTACCCTTCTATCTGGCAACAAAACTGACACCTTTTTACAAGGAGTCATGTTTGCATAGACCGCATTACTGCAGTCATAAATACAAACAAAAGACACAACTCTGATAATGTGCACTGTCCTTGAAGTTGATTGGTGACAGAGTTAAGTGACAGAGTTAATTTCGGGTAAAATCAATGAAAATGGGGTATGCCGATAGCACAAAAATGAGATGTGATGGATCAAATCTGAGATCAGATTTGGAATCAGCACCCTGAAATTAGTCTAGAACAGCTGCAAAAGTTTAGGCCAGAAAAAAATGTTTTTTTTGTTGACCAGTGTGATTGGTGTTTTACCCTTCTATCTGGCAACAAAACTGACACCTTTTTTTATGAGGTTCCAATGGTGTAAATGCTTTACCCCGAGCTCTCATACTCTGATAGTGCATTGTCTTTGAGTTGTACGCCTTTTGGCGTCATCTGGTCCAACCCATGTGAGACTAGGCTCTAAGGAAAGCTGTCTCGGGTGTGGACCAATCAACTTCAAGGACAGTGCACATTATCAGAGTTATGTCTTTTGTTTGTATTTATGACTGTAGGTATTGCGGTCTATGCAAACATGACTCCTTGTAAAAAGATGTCAGTTTTGTTGCCAGATAGAAGGGTAAACAACCAATTATCATGGCTAGGAGATGTTGACTACCTCGCCTGGTGCGCAGGAGGTCGTGGGTTCGATCCCAATCCTGACCCTGTCTCATTGATGACCGTCCGCAGGTACCACCACTACCGTCACCACTGTGAGGCTTAAATATATCTTAAATCAACGATGGTGAGTATCTTTACCACCACCACCATCATCATCACCATCATCACCACCATCACCACACCATCATCACCACCACCATCATTAACATCGTCACTCGCACCACCATTACCATCATCACCACCATTATCACCATCACCACTACCATCACCACCATCACCATCTTCACCACCACCAACAACACCAATGGCCGCGCCATTCGCCACTAAGTGACGGTGACGTCACCACGGCGCCTGTGCCAGGCTAGGTGCACTTTGAGGCCACGTGAAGTGTCAAAGGCTCGCTGCTGACAGGAGGTCACGGAGCAGACCAGGTGCCACGCGTCGACTGACTGAGACGACTGGCTGATGCACCACTTGTGCCGCCTACCGTGCCAACTTGCTGTGCGTTAGCCACCCGGCGCTCCGCTAGTTGTTGTGAGCGTCGCTCCTCCGCCCTCCGTTGTTGTTGGAGGGCGACTGCCTCCAACTGCCCAGTAGCGTCCTTCACGAGCCTCCTCCACAGAGGCCGATCTTGACACCGCTGGTACCAGTCATCGGCAAGTCCACTCAGCTCCCCGTCATTTTGTACCACATCACTCCATCTCTTCTCCAGCCCGTGTCGTGCTCGTTTTACCCCCTCTATACAGCCAAACAAAAGCTGTTTAGGCATGTGGTGGCTGGGCATGCGGGCTATATGACCCAGCCAACGCAGCCTTGCCTGCCGGAGGAGCTCACTGATAGGAATGTGTCCAGATCTTTCAAGGATTTGTGAGCTCCTCACACAATCCAGCCTGCAGGTTAAACCCAGGATAGATCGTAGGCATGCCAGACTGAAAGTTTATAACCGTCACAGATGTTCCATTAAGGGGGTCCACGTTTTGCAAGCGTAGAGAAGGGAGGGCACGACTGTGGCCGAGAAGACCCAAAACTTCGTGTGGAGCAACAGACCACACAGCATTGCACAACCGATGAAAAGATAATGCCACTCGACTGATTCGGAGTGAGACCTCTGCTGTTAAACCGGAGCCGGTCATGAGCACATTGCCCAGGTATGGGAAACTCTTCATTCTCTCCACAACTGCCCCATCACCAATTGGGAGTTGTGGGGGTGGAGTGTCCGATGGATCAAATACCCAGGCAGGTGCTTAGTTTTAGTGGGACTGATGGTAAGGCCCCACCTCTTATTGGCACGCTCCAGGTGCAGCAGCAGCGCCTACAACTCCTCCTCTGAGTGAGCAGCAATTACCAGATCATCGGCATACATAACGTGGTTGACCAATATGGAGCCATCTCTGGACCGCAACCGGGCATCGATCAGCTTCCCATTGTATCTGTACCAGATAGAATTTCCTCCTGTACAGCCATAGAAGGCTTCGTGAACTACGTGGTCGAAAAATATGTTAAATAATGTGGAAGTCAGAGGACATCCTTGTCACACCCCAAAGTTAACAGGTAAAGGCTCCGACTCCCGGCCACGTAGATTTACCTGGGCCCGCTCACCATCATGAAGGTCCTTAATGAGTGTGAATGGAGAGTCAGGGACTCCAAAAGTATGAAGAAGAACACAAATCCAGTCCTACTGATGGTATCATAGGCCTTGACCAGGTCATTAAAGCAGGGATGTATGTCGTGTTAGAATTCCCTACACCTCTGCTGTCTCAGACGGACATAAAATATGGCATCTGTGCCGGACCGCCCTTTCCTGCAACCGCATTGGGGCTCCGCAAGCCTCTCCTCAGCGTGCCTGGCAAGGCGATGCTGAATAATCCTTGCCAGGACCTTCACAACACACTGAGGAGTTAGATGCCTCTGTAGTTGTTACAGTCTGTGCAGTCCCGCTTCTTAAAGAGGGGGGACCACCAGGGCATTCTTCCAATCCTGCGGAATCCGTCCAGTGGTCCAGACTTGTTATGATGTCATGTAGGGCAGTCTGTGCACAAACGCCACCCTCCCTCAGCATTTCACTTGGGAGATCATCTCTGCCCGGTGCCTTTCCTGGTCTCAGACTCTGGATCGCCTTCAGTACTTCCTCAACAGATGACACCTCAGCCAGCCACTCACAGGGGGTGACTTCTTCCAATTTTTGAGGTACTGCCGGCCTCAGCAAGGTCATCCCCACTTTGTGCCATGATGTTTTCCAGGCTGAGGGGTTTCCCTTCCCCAAGACCTCGCAGAAATGCTCAGCAAATCTGCAAACCTGTTCATTTGGATGGGAGATCGGATCACCGTTCTTTCCCCTAATAATGGAGATAGGTGTGGCGCTGCAAGTTACTTTTTTGATGAAATTGAAGAGTGATTTGTGATCGTTGACTGCTGAGGCAGACTCGAACTCCTCAGCAACCCGTGACCATCCCCACCTCTCCTGCTCAAGAACCTCACCGCATAGACCTAGACCACTATACACTACACTATACACTACACTATAATCTACACTACTATACACTACACTATACACTACACTATACACTGCACTATACACTGCACTATACACTACACTCCTATGCACTCCACTATACACTACACTACTATACACTACACTACTATGCACTCCAATATACACTACACTACTAAAGACTGCACTACTATACACTACACTATACACTACACTACTATACACTACACTATACACTACACTACTATACACAACACTACTATG
Organism: Lethenteron camtschaticum; assembly: GCA_018977245.1. Classification (NCBI taxonomy): domain Eukaryota; kingdom Metazoa; phylum Chordata; class Hyperoartia; order Petromyzontiformes; family Petromyzontidae; genus Lethenteron; species Lethenteron camtschaticum. The sequence continues at coordinate 98,968 of WFAB01001320.1, read as the reverse complement.
CACTCCACTATACACTGCACTATACACTACACTACTATACACTACACTACTATACACTACATTATACACTAAACTACACACTACACTATATACTACACTATACACTACACCAGGGGTCCTCAAACTTTTTAAACAGGGGGCCAGTTCACTGTCCCTCAGACCGTTGGAGGGCCGGACTATAGTTAAAAAAAACTATGAACAAATTCCTATGCACATTGCATATATCTTATTTTAAGTGAAGAAACAAAACGGGAACAAATACAATATTTAAAATGAAAAACAAGTAAAGTTAAATCAACAAACTTGCCAGTATTTCAATGGGAACTATGGGCCTGCTTTTGGCTAATGAGATGGTCAATGTCCGGTTACATATTTGTCACTGCTAGTCGTAACAAGTGATGCAAGTGTGCATCCGTTTGTCTAGATCTGGTTGGAGATTTCAAATGTTTCATTCTGGAAAAAGTTTGTTCACAGACATAAGCGCTGCCAAAGATGGTTGCCATTTTGAGTGCATGGTTCCTGAGATGAGGATATGTCTCAGAGGGGAGAAATGCATATAAATTATGAAGGCTGCTTGACTTGAATGCGTCTTTCAGAGAGTCACAATTCTGCAGTTCAGCCAATTCCATTTGGTAAATTGTATCCACATTTTCAATGTCAATAGCAAATGGGTTACGGAAAAGCTGTATGTCCTGTTCATGGAGATGAAGCTCTTTAAATCTAAATTGGAACTCCTTTTGCAATTTTTCCAGTGAATCCACACATGTTTTGTTTGGGAATGCAACCAATGGTTTTTCCGCTAACAGATTTTGAGTTGTGGGGAGATGGCAGAAGTTTTCCTCCTTCACTTGTTTGATGAGGAGGCCTAATTTTACTTCAAATGCTTTGACATGTGATTGCATATCACAGATGAGCTTCCCCTTTCCTTGAAGTTGCACATTGAAACTGTTGAGTAGCTCTGTTACATCTGTCAGAAAGGCAAGGTGCCATTTCCATTCTGCATCATTGAGCTCTGGTACTTCTTTGTTTTTTGAAAACAGAAAAGCTGTAATCTGTGGAAGTAAGTCATAGAAACGTTTCAAAACTCTCCCTCGACTCAGCCAACGGACTTCTGTGTGGTACAGAACATCTTCATAGTCAACATTTAGCTCAGACAGAAATTCCTGAAATTGTCTGTGGTTTAGTGCATGAGCTCTAATGAAGTTAACAGAGTCCCACTTCAGTGATTTACTACACAGCGCTTGTTGGTGGATGAGGCAGTGTATGGCTATTGGATGAGAATGGTTATGTTTGTCCATCTCTTGGTTAATGCGAGCAATTACTCCTTTCTTAGACCCCACCATGCTAGGAGCACCATCAGTTGTCACACTGGCTAGTTTAGCCCAGTTCAGCTCCAAACCATTCACAGTTTGGCAAACCTTTTCATAGATATCCTCTCCTGTAGTTGTTCCTTTGATGCTTTGCAGTGCAGCAAGCTCTTCTGTGACTTCGAAATAGTCATTCGTCCCACGAATAAAATTAGAAGTTGTGCAGAATCACGAACATCATTGCTTTCGTCGAGTGCCAAGGAAAAATAGGAAAGTTTTTTGTGGAGTTTTGCAAATGCTGATGGAAATTGTCTCCCATTTCTTCAATCCTCCGTGTAATTGTAGGTCCTGAAAGACTCACTGTACTAAATAAATCGGCCTTCTCTGGACACACCTCTTTGGCAACAGAAAGAAGGCATTCTTTAACAAATTCTCCCTCAACGAATGGTCTGCCAGTGCACGCTATTAGCTTGGCAACTTGAAAACTTGCTCGCAGTGATGAAATATTTAGCTGCTTCTGCTTCACAAAAGTATTTTGCTGAGTTGTTAATGTATTTTTCAGTTTTAATATTTTATCTTTTCTCACTTCTCCGACCAAACAATCATATTTATCTTTATGTTGAGTTTCATAGTGTCGACGTAAATTGTATTCTTTGAACACAGACACTATATTCTGGCATATCAGACACACAGCTCTTTCCTTGTACTGCATGAAAAAGTAATCATAAGTCCACTGTTTTTTAAATATCCTAGACTCCGACTCAATTTTTCTCTTTCTTGACTTCATTGTTTCCTAGGGAGTCAAAATTGCTATTAGTAAAATACCAATATATATACAGCGCTACAAAAACAATATACCAGCAATAACTTTGCCCACACAGAGACATACAGACTGCACTGCCCATCAATGCAGTCTGATTGGGGGAACTCCGCTTTTACCCCAGGCTCACACTGGTGCGGGTGCCATTAAAAAGTTAATTACACCTGCAGTTTTGTTCACAGATCGCAGTGCGATCTACAAACTCGCATAGGAATTGGATCGCATGGGGGAGAAGACCGATTCCACTGCAGGGAAAAAGAAGGCACATGTGCCTTTTTTCTTCCGAATCTAATGCAAGTTCAGCCATACAAGCATATGGCTGAACTTGCACTGCTCAGAGATCGCAACAGTATGAACCGGTGCTTACACAACATACAACATATAACCTCATATAATTGAATAGCAATCAGAATATAAATGCACTTACTGTCCTCGGCTGTCTGTCACTGACCAGCACGGGAAAACAGCAGGCAGCCCCTCCAGAGATCAGAGATCACTCTGTTATTACCCCTCTATCATTTACTCAGCACACAGGAATATCACTGGGAGTGGAGCCGAGGGGCAAGTGAGGGAGCTGAGGGAGGGAGAGCCAGTCAAGCGCAGCCAGGGAGGGCTGGCAGCCTTAGGCCTGGGGGGCAAGTCCAGTCAATTGGCCCATTGAACCATTCACCAGCGCAGCCCAATGAGTGCCCACCGCCGCAGCTCAATCATTGCCCACCGCCGCAGCTCAATCAGTGCTCGCCACCGCAGCCCAATCAGTGCCCAACACCGCAGCCCAATGAGTGCTCACAAGCGCAGCCCAATTAGTGCTCACCAGCGCAGCCCAATTAGTGCTCACCAGCACAGCCCAATTAGTGCTCACATGCTCAGCCCAATTAGTGACCATGGGCCGGATAAATGCCCTCGGTGGGCCGCATGTGGCCCGCGGGCCGTAGTTTGAGGACCCCTGCACTACACGGTGGAGAGGGAGGTGCCTCTCCTACTGCAAAACCTCACCGCCAAGACCTACACTACACACTACACTTTTCACTACACTATTACATTCTACACAACACTATACACTACACTATATACTACACACCACTACACATATCTCGGCCTCGCTGTGCGCTGCGTTGCACCGCTAGTCGAGTAGACAACCATGTGTTCAATAAACCCTCGAAGCCAGGATGACCGTCCAACTCCGATCGTCATTTATTGATTTAACAGGTAAAACTGGTGAGAAAACACAGATACAGCATCTGTTATAATTCGGAAACACCCACACAATGAACACCGCAGCATCAGAACATTGTCTCAGATAACAATAGATCCTGGAAGGACCAGGCCCCCACGTTACCCCTGAACAACTAGACAAAGGCACAAGCTGATGCGTTGCATACAGGCACAAGTGTATTCATCCCACTGCACCCCAAATGTACAGCATTACACTTAACACTAAACTGTGGATGAGATACTTCGTTATCACTCTCAGGATCGCAACATAGGCACAAGTCTGACTCGACCTACTAAATCACAAGTAACATCCACAATAAGGAAAGTCACAGGCTTCGTTACTAACTAGGCCTCGTATTTACAACAACTTAACGGCACCATAAAGGCATTTACATTGCTATAACGGTCATTCCAACATTACAACAGCATTTCCAATATTAGAGGAATATAAACAACTTACGGATAATGCTTCTTAAGCTCCCACAATGGATAAGTGCGGCTGTGGTCTCACTGAGATGCGATGCGTGCCGCCATCTTGACTTATCTTTGTAATGGCTGACGCCCGCGTGGTACAGTGGAAATCTGACATCGTCACTTCCTGGTCACGTGACCAACATTAGCATCAAAAAACAGGAACTTCCTGTTAACATATGCTCCCCATCTGCCGTGAGGCAAGACACTCCCCGTCTGGTATCTAGGAGATACCACCATTTATTTCCTATCTCATAAACGAGTGTATAACATCTTCAACGGGTCGACTTATTTGTCCATATCTTTGCGAGAGAGAAGTAGTACTATCTCGACTATGGGCCTGATGAAGGTTCTTGCGACACCTTGCTTCGCAATCATAACCTCGACCTTTCGAACTTTTCCATCGGCACTTGGAATCGACTTGAGGATGCGGCCCATTGGCCACTCATTCCGTTTGGCTTGGTTGTCCTTCAGTAGGACGAGGTCGCCTTCTTGGATGTCTGGTCTATTAGACTGCCACTTGTTGCGCACTTGGAGTGTCGTAAGGTACTCGTTTTTCCAGCGATGCCAGAACGTGTTCGCGAAGCTCTGCACTTGTCTCCATTGACGTCTGTAGAGGTCTGCAGTGCTGGCCTCCTCGGTAGGTGCTGTGAGCACATCTGTCTTCTGGGTAAGAAGTGTAGCAGGAGTCAAGATGAATGGTGACTCCGGGTCGGTTGAGACGGGGATCAGGGGTCTTGAGTTAATTATGGCTGAGACCTCGGCCATGAGAGTGGTCAAGACCTCGTGAGAGAGCCGTGTGGACCCGACATCACATAGCATGGAGTCGAGAATGCGTCGAGCAATCCCGATCATGCGTTCCCAGGCTCCACCCATGTGCGAAGAGTGGGGAGGATTGAAGATCCATGTGCAGCCTTGATCACTAAGGTATTTCCTGACAGAATAATCTTCGACATTCTCCGTATTGATCTTAAGCTCTTTACATGCTCCTATGAAATTGGTTCCACAATCAGAACGGAGTTGCTTGGCTGGCCCTCTGATGGAGAAGAACCTCCGGAGTGCATTTATAAAGCTCGAAGAGTCCATGGACTCGATGACTTCGATGTGCACTGCTCGTGTACTCATACAGGTGAACAGCACTGCCCAACGTTTGCTGTTCGCGAGCCCTCCTCTGGTGCGGCGGGAGATGACTGTCCACGGTCCGAACACGTCAATCCCTACAGAGGTGAAGGGAGGTTCCACACTGAGTCGATCGGCTGGGAGGTCTGCCATTTTCTGTTCTTCCTGTTTTCCACGTAGCTTGCGACACCGGATACACTTGTGGATTGTGCTGGCGATGCGCCTCTTTGCTCCAACGATCCACAGCCCTGCAGATCGGATTGCTCCTTCTGTGAAGTGCCGACCTTGGTGCTTGACCTTCTCGTGGTAGTGGCGCACGAGTAAGATTGCGATGTGGCTCTGGCTTGGGATTATGAGGGGGTTTCGTTCATTCTCATCTAATTTTGCATTCCCTAGCCGACCACCGATCCTGAGCAAGTCGTCTTTGTCCATCCCGGGGTTTAGCTTCCTGAGGGTGCTGACCCTAGGAAGGTCTTCTCCCTTGTTGATGGCCTTGATCTCACTTGCATAAGCTGCCTGTTGCACACAGCGGAAGATTGATTTCCTTGCTCTGGAAAGCTCGTCTTCAGTGCGTGGCACTGTGCAGTAATGCCATCCATTGCAGCTACCAGTGGTGCCTCTCATCGGGCGATGGAAGCAGTCTGCGATATGCGTTAAATGTGCTATCGCTCGCACGAGCGTCGTCCATTTCGAGAAATGTTCAAAATGGTGTGGACTCAGTGGACTTCTTGGTCGCACATTTGTTACGAAAGTTGTCACTAGAGGACGAATCTCCTTGTCGGACTCGGGCTCTATGAGTCCAAAGGTCTCCTTGGTAGTACATGGGCCACCGTCACGTCGTAACAGGAACGCTGGACCCGTCAGCCAGATGGTTTGATTCAGCAGAGATGCAGGGACAGACCTAGTTGCGAGATCTGCTGGATTCTGGTCAGTTGGAACGTAATTCTATTGCTCCGGCTGCGTCGATCTCCTGATGCGCTCCACCCGGTTGCTGATGTAGGTGTAGAACCTTCTGGTTTGGTTGTTTATGTAGCTTAGTACGACCTTACTGTCCGTGTAGAACTTGACCGCGTCCAGTTTGACGTCAAATTCGTCTAAGATAAGTTCCGCCACCTCTGTAGCAAGAACGGCTCCGCACAGCTCGAGCCTTGGCTTGGTATGTTCCGGTTGTGGGGCCAGTTTGGCTTTGCCCAATATGAACCCAACATGCTGGATCCCTTCTGCGCTTGTGGTTTTTAGGTAAGCTACGGCTGCTACGGCCATCATAGAAGCATCTGCAAACACATGTAACTCCTTCCGTTGGGTTACGGAAAGGGATGTGGGTGTGTAGGAACGAGGAATCTGCAGCTGCTCAAGTGCCTGTAAGGAATTTCTCCAAGTTTCCCATTCTTGTCGCCGTTCCTCTGGCAACGGGCTATCCCAGTCTTGTGTATCAGCACAAAGGTCTCTGAGTATCCAACGGCCTTGAATGGTAACCGGCGCTACAAATCCCAATGGATCGTACAGGCTGTTTACCATTGACAAGATGCCTCGTCGCGTGTAAGGTTTCTCTCCAATTGATACTCGGAACGTGAACGTATCCGCTTTCAGGTCCCAACTCAGTCCAAGGCTGCGTTGGATTGGTGGTGTGTCGACGTTAAGGTCCAAGTCTTTCAAGTCTTTTGAACGATCGTCGGAAGGAAACGCTTTTATCACCTCTGCGCTGCTGGACGCTATTTTGTGAAGTCTCAGGTTAGCAGTTGCTAACATTCCTTGCGTCCTTTGGAGCAGATCGATGGCTTCTGAGGCCGTGGGCATTGATTTAAGTGCATCGTCAACGTAGAAATCTCGCTCTACAAATCGCTTGGCGTCTTTCCCATATTCCCCTTCTCCTGCCTGCGCGGTCCTCCTCAGTCCATAGGTGGCTACCGCTGGGGATGGGCTGTTGCCGAAGACATGCACCTTCATTCTGTATTCAACAATTCGATCATCGACGTTGTTATTGCGGTACCACAGAAACCTGAGGTAATTTCTGTCATCTTCTCGGACAATGAAACAGTGGAACATTTGTTGAATGTCGGCGGTTACGGCGATTGACTCCTTTCTGAAACGGATGAGTAACCCGAGGAGACTGTTGTTCAAGTCAGGTCCAGTGAGCATTACGTTGTTCAAGGAAATGCTATTAAATTGAGCACTGGAATCGAACACCACTCTGATCTGATCCGGCTTCTTTGGGTGATACACGCCAAAGATTGGTAAGTACCAGCATTCCTGTCCTTCTTCTAGAGGAGGGGCTGCTTCAGTGTGACCACTGTCAAATATGTTTTTCATGAAGGACACAAAATGTTTCTTCATCTCTGGTTTCTTGTCCAGGTGCGGCGCAATGAGTTGAGCCGTGAGAGGGCTTGCTCTCTATTGTTGGGTAGCCGGCATCTGGGATTACGAAATGGCAGAGGGGCAACCCAACTGTTTGACTCATCTTGGAAGAACTCTCTGTCCATTATTTTCAAGAATTCTTTATCCTCTAGCGATGGAGCAGGTTTGTCATCGTCCTTCGTTGTCACGAACACCGTATGTCCAACATCATCGTTCAGCATAGAGGTTCCTTCGTCGGCCTGCATGGTACAGCCTTGACTTCTCTCGCCGAGTTTCTCTTTCAGCGTGAAGTGGTTGGGGCACGGTTTGAAGAGCGACGTGCGTCCATTCATGAGCACACTCGTTCTGAATGTGCTAATGTGGTCTGGTTTGTGGGTCCCATCGAGACAAACGTCACCTACGATGACCCATCCTAGGTCGAGTCTCTGGGCATAGGGAGCGTCGTGAGGTCCATTGCGTTGGTTACGAACCTTGTGGACTCTCAGCATGTCCCTGCCGAGCAGAAGTAAAATCTGTGCCGCGTGATCCAATGGCGGGATGAACTCTGCTATGGGTTTCAGGTGTGGGTGGTGACGTGCAACTTCGGGCGTGGGAATCTCACTCCTGTCGTCCGGTATCTCGTTGCACTCTGTCACCGTAGGAAGGGCTAGCTTCATGGTGCTATCTATGGTTTCCACCATGAGGCCGCTCACTCTTCTTCCCGCTGTCTCCATCAGTCCTGAGCATGTTCTGAGCGTGTATGGAAAGGAATTCCCACCTACACTTAGCTGATCAAAGAACTCTGACCTTGCCAAAGACCTGTTGCTCTGGTCGTCCATTATGGCGTACATCCTTACTGCCCTTTCAGGATGTCCTTTGGGATAGACTCGGACGAGGCATATCTTTGAGCAAGATCTTCCTTTGAAGTCTTCTCCACAGACTTCTGTGCATTTGGTTGTGATTGACGAAGTGAGTGCGGCAGTCTCGCCTTGCTCCCCGCCGTGCTCTGCTTCGGGATCGGAAGCCTTAGTGCTACTGGGTTTCGAGTAAAATGTGTGCAGAGCAGTTGCGTGTTTGTCGCTGCCACATTCCTCGCACTTGATAACTGCCTTGCAATTCCTTGCAAGGTGGTTTGTAGAAGCACAGCATTTGAAGCACACTCCAAATTCTTTCAGCATGTTCTTCCGCTCTTCCAATGGCTTCCTCCTGAACTCACGGCATTTCTGGAGGGAGTGAGGTTTATCATGCAATGGGCATTGCTTCTCTGGATCCTCTATCTTTTTCTTTGTGGTGGTTGCCTGGACGGAGTTTGCGAATGTCGCAGGAGAGACCTCAGTCTTGTGTACGGAAATTGGCACTCTCGCTGTTCCTCGTTTCGCCGTTGTCCTTTCCATTTTTGAGAGATCTGGACTGGAAATCCCCGTGGTGCCAAACATGAAACTCGGGTCATTTCTAGTCTTAGCCAGGTTGCGGATAAACTTTGAGAAAAAAGAGAATGGGGGGAATGCAACCTGATGCTCTGACTTGTATCTTGAACCCGCTGTTCTCCATTTTTCCTGCACGTCAAATGGCAATTTCTCTACGATGGGGTTCACGCCATGGTAGGTATTCAAGAAAATGAGACCTGGTAAGTAGGGATCAGCCTGGGCTGATTCAAGCTCCATCAAAAGATCTCCAAGCTCCCGTAACCTTTTATTGTCTCGACCAGAGATTTTTGGAAAGTTCTGCAACTTCTTGAAGAGAGCCTTCTCAATGGTTTCTGGGCTACCATAGCACTCCTCGAGCCTCTCCCACACCGCATGCAGGCTTGAGGTGGGGTCGTCAATGTTTGCTGACCGGATCCTCTTTGCGTACTCTGCAGACTCATTTCCTAACCATTTCACCAACAGGTCGAGTTCTTCACTTGCAGAGATGTCTGCATTTCGGGTTGCATTCCTGAAGGTAGATCTCCAGGCTCGATAGTTCTCAGAGTGGTCATCAAACTTAACGAGTCCTGTGTTGATTAGTTCACGGTGAGCTAGGTACCTAGCAAAGTCCCCTAGTCCTGCTGATCCAGAGTGTGTCCATATTGGCGCTTGTGAGGTGCTATTATTTGCTGCATTGCCTTGCATGCCGTCATTTGCGATGGCGTTGGACTGTGGGCCCAAAGGGTTTCGATCACGTTGGCTGGATCCCTTTATGTGACTGTCTGGAATGTGGGTCTGACTTGGTGCATCCACGTCTGACCCCACGTGCGCGACGCTGAGTTGGCGACTAACTGCCAGGGCAGGATATGCATTTCCACCATTCCTGTAGACAGCATTCATGTTCATTCGGTGTGGAGATGGCGATGCCTGAACGTCCACCCTTTGTTCAGTATCGTTTGGTGGAGGAGCGTTGATGCATTGTTCAGACCAGTCCAAAATATTTTTTCTGGTGAGTTGATCACGGTCCTTGACAGGTATCTGAGTGCCAAACTCACTCCAATTCTCTTCCTTATCCAGGTTGGCTGCTGCCTCGAGCACCTCTGCCTGGGCCATTGCAGCAGCTGCTTCCCTTTTGAGTTGTAGGGTGCTTAACTTAGCATCCAGCTCAATGTTCTTCCGCGTGGCGGTAGCCACTAATATACTCTCTTGCTCTTCAAGCTCTGCTTTCTTCCGTGCAGCAGTAGCCACTAATATACTCTCTTGCTCTCGTGCGGCAGCAGTTGCTAATATACTTTCTTGTTCTGCTTTCCTCCGTGCGGCAGCAGTTGCTATGCTTGCTTCTTCTTGTATGTGGGCCTTTTCAATTAGCATGGCTTCCTCTTCAGCCATGTAGGCAATACGGGCGTTTGCTGCTTCTGCTGCTGCGCGTGCCTGAGCTGCTGCCATACTAGTAGATGATGCCTTTGAGTGTGCTGAGGCTTTAGATTTTGTGGTGGACCTGGATGAGACGGAGTGCTGAGATTGTGTCTCTCTTAAGCCCTCCAGACGGTCCATTGCATCTTGTATCGCTGCCTGCACATTATCATCGAGCAGTTCGAGGAAGTGTTCTTGTCTGCGCACTCCCTCAATGCCCTCGTCTGTTTTCACCTTCATCAGGAGCGAGATGTATTTATTTGCCAGGAGCTTGTAGCTTGAGCTGCTCACATTCACTCGCTGGATGGCCCGCTGAATTGAGGCCACTGTGTCTGAGGCATTTGAAGCTTCGGATAAATCTGCTTCAACCCGGTTCCATGCCCGTTGTATCCTGGCATCCAGGTCCTGTTTCTCAGCCTCATAGCTTTCCAAGGCCCGTTGCGTCAACCTGACCTCCCTCTGGGGCCTTGAACTCCCTTGGTCCTCTTGAGGCAGGATGGGAGATCCTGGATTGCTTGGTTCACCTTCTTCAGCATCTCTCCCTGCTGAACTGTGTCTTTCCATGCTGTGATGCTTGCAGCACGATTTTAATGTAGACTCGTTGCAGAGCTCCTTGCTTGCTGCAGGCTGACTGCTTGAGAGCTGGTTGCTTGCTGCAGGCTGACTGCTTGAGAGCTGGTTGCTTGCTGCAGGCTGACTGCTTGAGAGCTAGTTGCTTGCTGCAGGCTGACTGCTTGAGAGCTGGCTGCAGAGCTGGCTGCAGAGTTGACTTCAGAGCTTCTTGGGAGCTTTAAGAAGAATATCCTTTTACTATCTCGGCCTCGCTGTGCGCTGCGTTGCACCGCTAGTCGAGTAGACAACCATGTGTTCAATAAACCCTCGAAGCCAGGATGACCGTCCAACTCCGATCGTTATTTATTGATTTAACAGGTAAAACTGGTGAGAAAACACAGATACAGCATCTGTTATAATTCGGAAACACCCACACAATGAACACCGCAACATCAGAACATTGTCTCAGATAACAATAGATCCTGGAAGGACCAGGCCCCCACGTTACCCCTGAACAACTAGACAAAGGCACAAGCTGATGCGTTGCATACAGGCACAAGTGTATTCATCCCACTGCACCCCAAATGTACAGCATTACACTTAACACTAAACTGTGGATGAGATACTTCGTTATCACTCTCAGGATCGCAACATAGGCACAAGTCTGACTCGACCTACTAAATCACAAGTAACATCCACAATAAGGAAAGTCACAGGCTTCGTTACTAACTAGGCCTCGTATTTACTACAACAACTTAACGGCACCATAAAGGCATTTACATTGCTATAACGGTCATTCCAACATTACAACAGCATTTCCAATATTAGAGGAATATAAACAACTTACGGATAATGCTTCTTAAGCTCCCACAATGGATAAGTGCGGCTGTGGTCTCACTGAGATGCGATGCGTGCCGCCATCTTGACTTATCTTTGTAATGGCTGACGCCCGCGTGGTACAGTGGAAATCTGACATCGTCACTTCCTGGTCACGTGACCAACATTAGCATCAAAAAACAGGAACTTCCTGTTAACATACGCTCCCCATCTGCCGTGAGGCAAGACAACACAAATACCCTACACTATACACTACTATATTCTACACTACACTACACACTACAAAACTACACTATACACTACACGGTACAAGCCTCTCTCAACTCTCCGCCCACAGGATTTACAAAACCAGCCTAAGGAAGAGGTGGAGAAGCAGGTTCCCATCCTGTTGAAAGACCTCACCATGCACACAGACCCTGCAGGGGGCAGCCTCACCGAAGAAAACATCCTCGCTGCGAGCGCGGCGCTGCGTCTGATCACGATGGCGACCCAGAACAAGAGCATCGTCTTTGGCAAAGAGGTGGCAGAGGTGAGCCCCAGTGTGCCGTGGTGTAGTGTAGTGTGTAGTGTAGAGTGTAGTGTAGTGTAGAGTGTAGTGTAGAGTTTGTAGTGTAGTGTAGAGTGTAGTGTAGAGTGTAGTGTGTAGTAGTGTAGTGTGTATAGTGTAGTGTATAGTGTAATGTATAGTGTAGTGTATAGTGTATAGTATATAGTTCAGTGTTTAGTGTATAGTGCAGTGTATAGTAGTGTAGTGTATAGTAGTGTGTAGTGTATAGTAGTGTGTAGTGTATAGTAGTGTAGTGTATAGTAGTGTAGTGTATAGTAGTGTAGTGTATAGTGTGTAGTGTATAGTAGTGTAGTGTATAGTAGTGTAGTGTATAGTAGTGTAGTGTATAGTAGTGTAGTGTATAGTGTAGTGTATAGTAGTGTAGTGTATGGTAGTGTAGTGTATATAGTGTAGTGTATAGTAGTGTAGTGTATAGTAGTGTAGTGTAGTGTGTAGTGTATAGTAGTGTAGTGTGTAGTGTATAGTAGTGTATAGTGTAGTGTATAGTAGTGTAGTGTATAGTGTAGTGTATAGTAGTGTAGTGTATGGTATTGTAGTGTATATAGTGTAGTGTATAGTAGTGTAGTGTATAGTAGTGTAGTGTATATAGTGTAGTGTATAGTAGTGTAGTGTATATAGTGTAGTGTATATAGTGTAGTGTATAGTGTAGTGTATAGTGTAGTGTATAGTATTGTAGTGTATAGTAGTGTAGTGTAAAGTAGTGTAGTGTAAAGTAGTGTAGTGTATAGTAGTGTAGTGTATATAGTGTAGTGTATATAGTGTAGTGTATGGTAGTGTAGTGTATAGTAGTGTAGTGTATAGTGTAGTGTATAGTAGTGCAGTGTATAGTGTAGTGTGTATAGTGTAGTGTATAGTGGTGTAGTGTATAGTGTAGTGTATAGTAGTGTAGTGTATAGTAGTGTAGTGTATAGTAGTGTAGTGTATATAGTGTAGTGTAGTGTATATAGTGTAGTGTATATAGTGTAGTGTATAGTGTAGTGTATAGTAGTGTAGTGTATAGTAGTGTAGGGTATATAGTGTAGTGTATATAGTGTAGTGTATAGTAGTGTAGTGTATAGTGTTGTGTATAGTAGTGTAGTGTATAACATAGTGTATAGTGTAGTGTATAGTAGTGTAGTGTATAACGTAGTGTATAGTAGTGTAGTGTATAACGTAGTGTATAGTGTAGTGTATAGTGTAGTGTATAGTGTGTAGTGTAGTGTATAGTAGTGTAGTGTGTAGTGTAGTGTGTAGTGTATAGTGTATATTAGTGTAGTGTGTAGTGTGTAGTAGTGTAGTGTATAGTGCAGTGTAGAGTGTAGTGTAGTGTATAGTGTAGTGTATAGTGTAGTGTATAGTTTAGTGTATAGTAGTCTAGTGTATAGTATGGTAGTGTATAGTGTAGTGTATAGTGTAGTGTATAGTAGTGTAGTGTATAGTAGTGTAGTGTGTAGTGTAGTGTAGTGTATAGTGTAGTGTATAGTAGTGTAGTGTGTAGTGTAGTGTATAGTGTAGTGTATAGTAGTGTAGTGTAGTGTATAGTGTGGTGTGTATAGTGTAGTGTAGTGTGTATAGTGTAGTGTATAGTAGTGTAGTGTATATAGTGTAGTGTATATAGTGTAGTGTATATAGTGTAGTGTATAGTAGTGTAGCGTGTAGTGTATAGTAGAGTGTAGTGTATAGTGTAGTGTAGTGTATTTAGTGTAGTGTATATAGTGTAGTGTATAGTGTAGTGTAGTGTATTTAGTGTAGTGTATATAGTGTAGTGTATATAGTGTAGTGTATATAGTGTAGTGTATAGTAGTGTAGTGTATAGTAGTGTAGTGTATATAGTGTAGTGTATATAGTGTAGTGTATAGTAGTGTAGTGTATAGTGTAGTGTATAGTAGTGTAGTGTATAACGTAGTGTATAATGTAGTGTATAGTGTAGTGTATAGTAGTGTAGTGTATAACGTAGTGTGTAGTGTAGTGTAAAGTAGTGTAGTGTGTAGTGTAGTGTATAGTAGTGTATAGTATATATTAGTGTAGTGTGTAGTGTGTAGTAGTGTAGTGTATAGTGCAGTGTAGAGTGTAGTGTAGTGTATAGTGTAGTGTATAGTGTAGTGTACAGTGACTCTCCCCGCCGTGCCACCTTTCGACAGAGCTTCCTCGTCACGGCGAGCAACCTGCTGGCGACGAGCAACTTGGCCTCCTGGATGAAGCTGCAGGCGCGGAACGAGCCGGACAGCGCCGACCTCCTCGGCAACGTGGAGACTTTCGTGACGAGGATGAACACCACGAGCCTGGCCACGGGCGCACGTGAGCATGTGGGGGGTGTGGGCGGGTGTGGGGGGTGGGGGATGAAGATACTGGGATATACGGGGCGACACGGGGAGACACACGGGGGAGACATCACGAGAGACCGGGAGAGACCCTGGGAGACACTGGGAGACAGGGGGGTGACATGGGGGAGACACACGGGGGAGACACACGGGGAGACACACGGGGGAGTCAACGGGAGTCATCGGGAGAGACACGGGAAATATCGGGATACAGGCGAGAGACACGGGGTGATACACGGAGAGACACGGCGAGACACGGGAATACATTTGGAGAGACCGGGAGACACTGGGAGACACAACGAGATAGCGAGAGAGACTGGGAGACACTGGGAGACACGGGGAGACACTGGGAGACACGGGGAGGCACGGGGAGACATCGGAAGAGACAGGGAGACACTGGGCGACAGGGGGAGACACGGGGAGACACAACGAGACATCGGGAGAGACTGGTAGACACTGGGAGACACGAAAGACACGGGGAGACACGGGGAGACATGAGCAGACACGGGGAGACACTGGGAGACACGGGGAAACATCGGAAGCGACAGGGAGACACTGGGCGACAGGGGGAGACACGGGGAGACACAAGGAAACACTGAGAGACTCGCGTAGAATCAGGGAGACACTGGACGGCACCAGGAGAAAAATTCCCTCGACCAAGGGGAGAGAGAGAGAGACGCAAACTCCAAATACACAACAGGCGTCAGGGTCCGGGATCGAACCCACGACCTCCTGTAAACCAGGCGAGGCAGTCACCAACTCAACATCAAACCCACGACCTCCTGTACACCAGGCGATGTAGTCAACATCTCAACATCGAACCCACAACATCCTGTAAACCAGGTGATATAGTTAACATCTCCTAGCCACCGTGGTTTTAGGGTCCAGGATCGAACCCACGACCTCCTGTTAACCAGGCGAGGCAGTTAACATCTCAACATCGAACCCACGACCTCCTGTAAACCAGGCGATGTAGTCAACATCTCAACATCGAACCCACGACCTCCTCCATAACAGGCAAGGTAGTTAACATCTCCTAGCCACCGTGGTTTTAGGGTCTGGGATTGAAACCATGACCTCCTGTAAACTAGGCGAGGCAGTCACCATCTCAACATCGAACCCACGACCTCCTGTAACCCAGGCGATGTTGTCAACATCTCAACATCGAACCCACGACCTTCTGTAAACCAGGCGATGTCGTCACCATCTCAACATCGAACCCACGACCTCCTGTAAACCAGGTGATGTAGTTAACATCTCCTAGCCATCGTGGTTTTAGGGTCCAGGATCGAACCCACGACCTCCTGTAAACCAGGCGAGGTAGTTAGCATCTCCTAGCCACCATGGTGTTAGGGTCCGGGATTGAAACCACGACCTCCTGTAAACCAGGCGAGGCAGTCAACATTGAACCCACGACCTTCTGTAAACCAGGCGATGTCGTCACCATCTCAACATCGAACCCACGACCTCCTGTAAACCAGGTGATGTAGTTAACATCTCCTAGCCATCGTGGTTTTAGGGTCCAGGATCGAACCCACGACCTCCTGTAAACCAGGCGAGGTAGTTAGCATCTCCTAGCCACCATGGTGTTAGGGTCCGGGATTGAAACCACGACCTCCTGTAAACCAGGCAAGGCAGTCACCATCTCAACATCGAACCCACGACCTCCTGTAAACCAGGTGATGTAGTCAACATCGAACCCACGACCTCCTGCATACCAGGCAAGGTAGTTAACATCTCCTAGCCACCGTGGTTTTAGGGTCCGGGATTGAAACCACGACCTCCTGTAAACTAGGCGAGGCAGTCACCATCTCAACATCGAACCCACGACCTCCTGTAAACCAGGAGATGTTGTCAACATCTCAACATAAAACCCACGACCTCCTGCGTACCAGGCGAGGCAGTCACCATCTCTTGCACGTTCCTCCTCCACCCCCCCCCCTCTCCTCCCGCTCACCGATTTCCCTCCCCCCCCCGAAGGTGCCGGTGCCGACGTCCTGTCGACGTTCAACATCACCAGCGCCAACGTGCGGCTGCTGGGCACCGTCCTCGCCAGCGCCACCCAGGGGGGTAACTACTCCAAGGTGTTCGCGGGCGACGGAGTCGCCGGGGAGACTGCAGTGACGATCGGTGAGGAGCAGCTGAAGAAGATCGCCAATGACGGCGGCGGCGGCAGCGGCACCTACGTCGTGAGCATGCTCTTCACGTGAGTCGCTCGCTCACTCATCCACTAACTCGCTCAGCCATTCGCTCACTCACCCACTTACCCACTCACTCACTCACGCACACTCAGCCACTCACTCAGCCACTCACTCAGCATTAACCACACAATGCTGGGCCATGTAGCCCGCATGCCCAGCCACCGCATGCCTAAACAGCTTTTGTTTGGCCGGATAGAGGGGGCTAAACGGGTGCAGCATGGGCTAGAGAAGAGATGGAGTGATGGGTGAGTGGGTGAGTGTGTGGGTGAGTGGGTGGGTGAGTGAGTGGGTGAGTGTGTGAGTGACACGGGCTAGAGAAGAGATGGAGTGATGTGGTACAGGAGGACGTGGAGCTCAGTGGACTTGCCAATGACCGGTACCAGCGGTGTCAAGATCGGCCTCTGTGGAGGAGGCTCGTGAAGGAAGCTACTTGGCAGTTGGAGGCAGTCGCCCTCCAACAACAACGGAGGGCAGAGGAGCGACGCTCACAACAACGAGCGGAGCGCCGGGTGGCTAAAGCACAGCGAGTTGGCACAGTAGGGGGCACAGGTGGTGCATCAGCCAGTCATCTCGGTCATCTCAGTCAGTCGACCCGTGGCACCTGCTGGGTCTGCCCCGTGACCTCCTGCCAGCGGGCGTTCGACACTTCACTTGGCCTCAAGGTGCACATGGCCTGGCACAAGCGCCGTGGTGACGTCACCGTCACTTAGTGGCGAATGGCGGTTGTTCTTGTTGTATAGTGTACAGTAGTGCAGTGTATAGTAGTGCAGTGTATAGTGTGTAGTGTATAGTGTGTAGTGTATAGTGTGTAGTGTATA
The DNA here is from genome assembly GCA_018977245.1 of Lethenteron camtschaticum. Classification (NCBI taxonomy): domain Eukaryota; kingdom Metazoa; phylum Chordata; class Hyperoartia; order Petromyzontiformes; family Petromyzontidae; genus Lethenteron; species Lethenteron camtschaticum. Next base: position 81,607 of record WFAB01001320.1, on the reverse strand, counting down.
GTGTGTAGTGTATAGTGTAGTGTATAGTGTGTAGTGTATAGTGTGGAGTGTATAGTGTGTAGTGTATAGTGTGTAGTGTATCGTAGAGTAGTGTGGTGTACAGTGTCAATTTTAGTGTAGTGTCGTCATGTTTCTGGATGAGTATGGGTCTCTATGTATGTCTATGGCGAATGGCGGTTTTTGTTGTTGTGTGGGTCTGTGTGTGTATTTATGTGTGTGGGTCTGTGTGTATGCGTGTGTGTCTGTGTGTGTGTGTGTCTGTGTGTGTGTGTTTATGTGTGTGGGTCTGTGTATGTGTTTGTGTGTGGGTCTGTGTGTGTGTATGCGTGTGTGTATGCGTGTGTGTCTGTGTGTGTGGGTCTGTGTGTGTGTGGGTCTGTGTGTGTGTGGGTCTGTGTGTGTGTTTGTGTGTGTCTGTGGGGGAGCGGTGGCGCAGTGGTTAGCGCGCTGCGCTACGAACCTGACGACCCAGGTTCGATTCACGCTCACGGCCAACACCAGTGACGATTATCTGAACCGGTCCTGGGCCTCCCCTAGGTCGACTCAGCCTCAAATACCTGGTATGGTGTGTAAACATCGTCGCTAGGGAGACAAAGACGGTCGGGCGTGGTGCTGGCCACCCACCCACTCGTGTACCCTTCCGGCCTTCATAGGTGTAGTGGGTTCGAATTAGGTGCACACACACACACAGCTTGGAGGCAACACTATTTATTAAACGGTAGGTAATATAACACTGTACATGAGGTGGTGACCACCTTCCTCAACTCACTAACACTCTGGAACACGACACAGAGTGGACCAGGCAGGTAACGGGCTGCCTGGTCCAGGACGACGACCCGTGACCTGAGGACCGATGATGTCGTCTTCACTTCGGAGTTCAACAGCCCCGCTCTGCATCCACACCCCGCTTATATCTCCTCCGGCGTGGCCGGCTCTGCCCAGGCCACGCCTCCCTTCCCCCACCTCAAGGGAAGGTCTGGGTCCCTCCACCACGTGACCCCCCAGGCACCCCCTTGGGTCCCCCAGCCCTCGTACGGGCCGACACAGTAGTGACGTCCTATGTCACTACATAGGTGCTCGCTAACAGCATTTGCCCCTACAGTCTGTTAAGGCTATACGGGGGATCTTTGTCTCTTTGTTTATGTGTGTGGGTCTGTGTGTGTGTGTGTATGTATGTATGTGTCTGTGTGTCTGTGTGTGTGTGTGGGTCTGTGTGTGTGTATGTGTGTGTATGCGTGTGTCTGTGTGTGGGACGTGTGGGCGGGGCATACAGGACTCTGGCTGAAGTCCTGCCCCTCCGGCTGACCCCCGACCTGAACGGCAGCGGCGCTGGCTCCGCTGGCTCCGTGCGGAGCCACATCCTCAGCACCGTCGTGAGCAACCCGAGGAACGGGACGGGCGTCACGGACATCGTCCTGCGCTTCCCGCTCACGGTGGCCAGCAACGGCAGCTGCAACGGCAGCGGCAGCTGCGACGACAGCGGCAACGACAGCGGCAATGTTGTTCACTGCACCTTCTGGGACACAAAGGTGGGGGTGGTGGTGGGGGTGGTGGGGGTGGTGGTGTTGGAGGTGGTGGGGGTGGTGGGGGTGGTGGTGGTGGTGGGGGTGGTGTTGGTGGTGGTGGTGGTGGGGGTGGTGGGGTGGTGGTGGTGGTGGGGGTGGGTGTGGTGGTGGGGGTGGTGTTGGTGATGGTGTTGGTGGGGGTGGTGGTGGTGGTGGGGGTGGGGTGGTGGTGGGGGTGGTGGTGTTGGTGGGGGTGGTGGTGGTGGTGGTGGTGGGGGTGGTGGTGGGGGCGGTGGGGGGTGTGGGGGTGTTGGTGGGGGTGGTGGTGGTGGGGGTGGGGGTAGTGGGGGTGGTGGGGGTGGTGGGGGTGGTGGGGATGGGGGTGGTGGGGGTGGTGGTGGTGGTGGTGTTGGTGGTGGTGGTGGAGGTGGTGGGGGTGGTGGAGGTGGTGGTGGTGGGGGTGGTGGGGGTGGTGGTGGTGGGGGTGGTGGAGGTGGGGGTGGTGGGGGTGGTGGTGGTGGTGGGGGTGTGTGTGGTGGTGGGGGTGGTGTTGGTGATGGTGTTGGTGGGGGTGGTGGTGTTGGTGGGGGTGGTGGTGGGGGTGGTGGTGGGGTGGTGGGGGTGGTGGTGGGGGCGGTGGGGGGTGTGGGGGTGTTGGTGGGGGTGGTGGTGATGTTGGTGGTGGGGGTGGTGGTGGTGGGTGGTGTGGGGGGCATGACGACACACACGGTGCACGCTAGGTAGACGTTGACTACCTCGCCTGGTATGCATGAGGTCGTGGGTTCGATCCCGACCATGACGCCACCATGTACCAGGCGAGGTAGTCAACATCTCCTAGCCAGCGTGGGGCATCAAGGTACGTGGTCGAACCCACGACCTCCTGCGTACCAGGCGAGGTCGTCAACGTCTACCTAGCCACCCCTTCGGGCTCTCGTATCGTTGCCGTGCCTCATGCCCCCTTGCCCCCCCCTGCCCCCCCTCCTGGCCCCGCCCCCTTTCTCCTGCCCACCCCCCAGTATAACAACGGGCGGGGCGGCTGGTCGGGCGTGGGCTGCCATCTGACGTCCACGGTCACCGCCGGCAACGCGACGTCCTACTCCTGCCGCTGCAACCACACCACCTCCTTCTCCATCCTCATCTCCCCCGGCGACGACCTCGTGGACGACCCGACCCTCTCGATCATCTCCTACGTCGGCGTCGGCCTCTCGATCGCGTCCCTGGTGGCCGTCCTCGCCATCGAGGCCATCACCTGGCGCCCGTCGGTGTCCAGCGGCCACGCCGGACACCGACGCTCCAACGGGCGCCTCCGCCACCTCATCCTGGTCAACGTGTGCACGTCGCTCCTCTTCGCCGACGTCTGGTTCATCGTGGCCGCCTCTCCCGCCGCCCTCGCCAGCCCCGCGCTCTGCACGGCCGCCGCCTTCTTCGTCCACCTCGGCTACCTGGCCCTCTTCTTCTGGATGCTCTGCGAAGGCCTCCTCCTCGTCTACGTCGTCGTCGTCGTCTTCGAACGCTTCGCCGCCCGCAGCCTCCGCGCCGCGGCCTTCGCCGTCGGCTACGGGGCCCCGGCGGTCATCGCCGCGGTGGCCGTAGCGGCGACGTACCCACGCAAGGCCTACCTGCGCGACGGAGCCTGCTGGCTCGACTGGGAGCGCGGCAGGACGCTGCTCGCCTTCGTGGTGCCGGCCTTCGCCGTGCTCGCCGCCAACATCGCCGCGCTCGCGGTCGTCGTGAACACGGTGGCGCGGAGGAGGTCCGTGGGCGCCGGCTTCTCGGTGAGCCCCGACGTGAACGTGTGGCTGGTCGCTCGGAGCATCGGGGTGCTCACGCCGCTGCTCGGGGTCACGTGGGGGCTCGGGATCTTCGCGTTCAGCGCCGAGGGCAGGGCCAGCCTCGCGCTGCACTACCTCTTCGCCATCCTCAACTCGCTGCAGGTGCGGGAAGTTGCTGTTGTAGGTTGTTGTTTGTGGGGGGTTTTTTCGGTGAAGTCACCGTGGGTAGAAAATTAAAATTAATAAAAGTAAAAAAAAATCATGACGTTTCGGAGGCAACACAAGCATCCATCTTCAGGTGGAACCGTCACAGCACGATTGCTGTATCAAGTAAAGAGACATCCTAAGAAAACAGTCCTTGTATATATACCCGGTTGAGGGTGGGAGAAGTCAAGGTAGGCCTTGGATATTATTAATATTGTGAGGTTCGGTGCGGCTGAAGCACGCTGTTAGCAATGAGCCTTTGTTGTGTAGACTGGTTGAAATCGGAGGTTCCAAGAGTTGTTAATTTTTTTACCTACGTGACTTTACCGAAAAAACCTAAGAATATGAATCTAAAATTGTAGGTTGTTGTTGTTTGTGGTTGTTGTTGTTGTTGTTGATTTGTGCTGTCGCGTTGGGGATTGGGTCGCCGCGTGTGCGAACGTCTGAGTCCTGAAACCCCCTCCAACGCACGGCGCTGCCAGTAAGGTCTGTCATGTAAACAACGCGCCACTTAGTTACTAGTGTAGTGTAGCGTGTATTGTAGTGTGTAGTGTAACATATAGTAGTGTCGCGTATAGTGTAGTGTATAGTGCAGTATATTGTAGTGTAGTGTATAGTAGTGTAGTGTATAGTAGTGTAGCGTATAGTGTAGTGTATAGTATAGTGTAGCGTATAGTGTAGTGTATAGTATAGTAGTGTATTGTATAGTGTAGTGTAGTGTGTATTGTAGTCTGTAGTGTAGTGCATAGTAGTGTCGCGTATAGTGTAGTGTATAGTAGTGTAGTATATAGTATAGTAGTGTAGCATATAGTGCATTGTGTATAGTAGTGTAGTGTATAGTGGAAATTAACTTGGAAAAAAGTAATATTTAAAAATACTTTATTTTTTAAACATGCTTTAATGAAATGTACTAGTAATGGCAGAACTCCACGACTCCATGAAGTGGCCCCGAAGATTGCCAAAACGTAAGGGGCCGTGGTGATTTACAGCCAACGTCAGTTAAGCGTGGACAATTCTTTTAACATATAAAAAAGATGTATATTTTTTATTATATAATATAATATTGTCATCAATATGACATACGAATACTAAGTTTGCGGTCGATACCACATTGGTAAGTGGGTTAAAATAGTGAGTTTGTTGAAAGCGTGTAAAAAGATCGTTTAAAAATGTTTATTTTTTTTAGTTTTTTACGATAGAAAATGGTATTGTGAACAGTATGACATAAGTATACTGAGTTTGCGGTCGATAGCACATTGGGAAGTGGGTTAAAATTGAGTTACAGGATTTGAGGATATGACAACAGATAGAGTGAGATAACTTAAAGCGTGTAATAAAATAGTTTCAGTTTTCAGTTTCATGTATTAGGTGTAGCCCTGTGAGCCATTCGGTTCTTGAATCGGGTGCAACCGCAACAAACAAAAACAAAAACACGAACAAGAAGACATCTTAAAGTGAATATGTGACTTTGTGCAAACAGATAATCCAAGAAAAGTCATCAAAATATTGCAGAATAAAATATTTTAAAATGCTTTAAAAACAAACACGCTTTCATCAAATGTACTGTCCGAGCTACCCCTCCCCCTGCCCCTATCGCCCCTCTCCCCTCCTTCCACATCCCCCGCCCCTGGGCGTGGCTCCCCGAGGTTTGCCGTAACGTCAGGGACCACGTGGTGATTTACAGGCAACCTCAGTTGAGCGTGGATAATTAGAGCCGTTAAAAAGATTGTTTAAAAATTTAGATATATTATTTAAAATGATAGAATATAGTCTTGTCATTAGTATGACATAGCTATACCAAGTTTACAGTCGATACGACATTAAGAATACGGTTCAAATTGAGTTACAAGATTTTTGGATACAACAACACAAGGTAAGTTAAATGACAGCGTGTAAAAAGTTTAAAAATATATGTTTTGAATTTTTTATGATAGAATATTATGTTGTCATCAGTATGACGTAGCTATACGAAGTTTGCAGTCGATGGCACATTGGGAAGTGTGTAAAAATCGAGTTGCAAGATTTCTTTTTTGAGGATACAACAGCAGAGCACACCGACACTGTGGGCAAAAATCCCAGTGGGATGCAAGTCAAACAACAACAACAACAACCACAAGCCAACTTAGATTAAGGCCATCAATAGACGAGTACCCGGCAGACATGATAGACACACATCGCCTCCAAGTCAGCGTGTGCGCCTCTGTGTGCCACACGCAACGCTAGCAGCACTTGCCCCTATGGTCTGTTAATGCTATGTGGGGGACCTTTGTCTTTGTTCTTCTCGCCCCCAGGGACTCTTCATCTTGATCTTTAACTGCCTCCTCGACAAAGAGGTAAGGGAAGACAATTCACTCACCTATAGACACTTCACTCTTGTTATAGAAACTTTACTTTGTTATATAGACATGTACACACAGAGACCTATAGACTCACCACCACACAGAAACCCATAGACTCACCACCACTACACAGAGATCCATAGACTCATCACCACACAGAGACCCATAGACTCACCACCACTACACAGAGATCCATAGACTCACCACCACTACACAGAGACCCATAGACTCACCACTACACAGAGACCCATAGACTCATCACCACTACACAGAGACCCATAGACTCACCACTACACAGAGACCCATAGACTCACCACCACTACACAGAGACCCATAGACTCATCACCACTACACAGAGACCCATAGACTCACCACTACACAGAGACCCATAGACTCAACACCACCACACAGAGACCCATAGACTCACCACCACTACACAGAGACCCATAGACTCATCACCACCACACAGAGACCCATAGACTCACCACTACACAGAGACCCATAGACTCATCACCACTACACAGAGACCCATAGACTCATCACCACACAGAGACCCATAGACTCACCACCACACAGAGACTCATAGACTCACCACCACACAGAGACCCATAGACTCATCACCACACAGAGACCCATAAACTCACCACCACACAGAGACCCATAACTTACCACCACAGAGAGACACATAGACTCACCACTACACAGAGACCCATAGACTCATCACCACTACACAGAGACCCATAGACTCACCACTACACAGAGACCCATAGACTCACCACTACACAGAGACCCATAGACTCACCACCACTACACAGAGACCCATAGACTCATCACCACACAGAGACCCATAGACTCACCACCATTCAGAGACCCATAGACTTACCACCACTACACAGAGACCCATAGACTCATCACCACACAGAGACCCATAGACTCACCACCACACAGAGACCCATAGACTCACCACCACACAGAGACCCATAGACTCATCACCACACAGAGACCCATAAACTCACCACCACACAGAGACCCATAAACTCACCACCACACAGAGACCCATAACTTACCACCACACAGAGACCCATAACTTACCACCACACAGAGAACCATAGACTCACCACCACACAGAGACCCATAGACTCATCACTACACAGAGACCCATAGACTCACCACCACACAGAGACCCATAGACACTAATTTCTAATCCTCTCTGCCCAGGTACGCAATGAGCTGAAGAAGAAGCTTGGACTGGGTACACAGAAATCGGTGAGTCGTGGTGCTGTCGCGATTGGCTCACAGAAAACATTGTATAGTGTAGTGAATAGTATAGTGAATCGTGTAGTGAATAGTGTAGTGTATTGTTTAGTGTATTGTAATGTATAGTTTAGTGCATATTGGAGCGTATTGTTGTAGTGTATAGTAGTGTGTAGTGTAGGGTATAGTGTATAGTAGTGTATAGTGTACTGTGTAGTGTATAGTGTACTGTGTAGTGTATTGAAGTGGAGTGTATAGTAGTATGGTGTTTAATAGTGTAGTTTATAGTGTACTGTGTAGTGTATAGTAGTGTATAGTGTACTGTATAGCAGTGTAGTGTATAGCAGTTTATAGTAATGTAGTGTATAGTAGTGTATAGAAATGTATAGTTTAGTGCATAGTAGTGTAGTGTATTGTAGTGTAGTGTATCATAGTGTAGTGTATCGTAATGTAGTGCATAGGAGTGTATAGTGTAGTGGAAAGTCTAGTCTAGTGTATTGTAGTGTATAGTAGTGTAACGTGTAGACTACAGTAGTGTGTAGTGTAGTGTATAGTGTAGTGTGTAGTGTATAGTGTGTTGTATAGTGCAGTGTGTAGTGTATAGTATAGTGTGTAGTGTTTAGTGTAGTGTATAGTGTAGTGTCTAGTATAGAGTGTAGTGTATAGTGTAGTATGTAGTACTGTGTGTAGTGTATAGTGCCTAGTATAGTGTGTAGTGTATAGTGTGTAGTGTATCATCGTCATTGTCGTCTTTCTCACTCCCTCCCTCCTCTCCCCTCTCTCCTCCCCACTCTGTCTGACAGAAGGGGACCAGCAGCACCGGTTTGCATCGAGGCAACCCTACAAAGTCTCACTGTGAGTATGCCTTCCATGGTGAATCTGATGGCTGGGTGTATGGAATTGATGTGGTCGAGGAATTGTTCTAGATCAGGCCGGCCATGTGGCCAGATGACAAAAGTGTCATCCCTGTACCTCTTCCATAAGGTCGGGCGTAGAGTGGCAGTCTGGATGGCGTCAAATTTCTCCATGAAAACGTTGGCTACAACCGGAGATAGGGGGGAGCCCATTGGGGTGCCCTCAGTTTGTTTGTAGAAAGTTCCATTCCACGTGAAGTATGTGTTGAGTAGTTCCTGACGGACGTACTCGGAGACGGAGGTAAGTTAGGGGCTTTTGCCAGGGTTTATTAAAGCTGTTACAATAATACACAGCAGGGTACACAACTCCCAGGGGCTAGGGGTCCTACTCTGAGTCCGGGTCCCTGCCGGCTAGCTCCAGTCTCTCTCTCTCTCGTGTCGGATCGTGGACTTTGCCGACTCCACCGACTGGAGAGAGAAGCACCTCTACGGCTACCACCGGCTTCTCCCCAGACACCCTATTCGTTCCCTCTCTCTACTCACTGGTTCCCCCTTCACCCTGCTTACTTTACCCGTTCCCACAGTGACCCCGCTTACGTCACGGGGTATCCCTTAAGTACCCTAGGAGACGTGACGTCATCACACTGAACGGCACACCTGACGTCACATCCCCATTTTACTCCTCTACATATGTATTGGTTAAGCAGTGTCTCACCAAGGGGGGTACCTCAGTATTCAGTCCTTGATGAAACAAGTCTTCAATGATTGCGATGGTGTCAGGTACAGGAACTTTGATGAATAAGTAAACCACATCAAAACTGAAAAGCAGGTCGTCTGGGGACAGGGAAATATCCTTGATTGTCGATACCAGGTGAGTAGAGTTTAGTACCACAGAGGTGTTTTTTTCCAGTTTTTGGATGTCCTAATTAAAAGGAGACCTGATGGTTCAATGAGCCACTCTGTCTACAGGAAAGCTACCCATACGGATGCTTACCTAAAACCAGATTACCACCACCATCCATCCCAGAAGAATTTCCTCATCAAGACTTTACACCATAGAGCCCAATGCATCTCCGACCAGGAACACATTGCCAGTGAACTCAAGCACGTACGCCAAGCTCTCAAGGCTAATGGTTACTCTGACTACACAATCTGTAAAGCCATCAATCCAACCATGAAGAAGGATCCGCTTGAGGAGCCATTCAAAACCATCACCTTACCCTACATTGCGGGGGTCACAAAAAAGATCTCCAAAATTCTGAATAAACACGAGATCCAGGTCCGATGCAACACAGTACATAAAATCCGTGATCTGGTTCCGTCTGTAAAAGATGTGGTTCCAGACATACAGTACCCTGGCGTCTACAAACTAAGTTGCCTCTGTGGTAGCAGTTACATTGGAGAAACCAAACAACATGTCTCGGACCGCATCCGCAAACATAAAGCAGACCTGAAACACGGTAGGACAAACACCTAGCCATGGCAGACCATTGTTATAATTCAGTGGGCTCACATGGCATTGACTTCTCAGAGACGGAGGTTCTCTGCAAGCCATCTGGCTACCATGAGAGACCCGTTCATGAGGCCATCCACATATACAAACACAGAGACAATTTCAACCGAGAAGATGGACTCTGGCTCAGAAATCATTGGAAGGATGTAATAAACTATTATTACATCCTTCCAATGAGTGGTGGTGCTTAATTCCGCTGTTGATATGTAAACTCCTTTGTCAAGGCGCTCTCCTCCCCCAACCCAGCTTAAATATACGCTGCCAAGCTTGGCGGTGTTCATTGGGACGCTGTCTTTCCGACAGCTCTGCTTCTTCACCTGAGGACGGCTGCTTGTGTTGTGGCCGAAACGTCGTGAGAATTTTTTTCTTTTTTTATGTTTTATTTTTTATTATAAGAAGATGAAAACCTGCAGTCATGAAAGCTTTAAATCGAAATCTCATAGCCACCATGAGCGTTCGTGTCTGGGATCGAACTCACTACCTCCGGCGTACCAGGCGAGGTAGTCAACATCTCAAAATAGAACCCACGACCTCCTGCGTACTAAGGTGAGGTAGTCAATATCTCAACTTCGAACCCACGATCTCCTGCGTACCAGGCGAGGCAGTTAACATCTCAGCATCGATCCCACGACCTCCTGCGTACCAGGCGAAGCAGTCAACATCTCAACATCAAACCGACGACCTCCTGCGTACCAGGCGAGGTAGTCAACATCTTAGCATCGAACCCACGACCTCCTGCGTACCAGGCGAGGTAGTCAACATCTCAACATCGAACCCACGACCTCCTGCGTACCAGGCGAGGTAGTCAACATCTCAACATTGAACCCACGACCTCCTGCGTACCAGGCGTGGTAGTCAACTTTCAACATCGAACCCACGACCTCCTGCGTACCAGGTGAGGTAGTTAACATTTCAACATCGTATCCACGACCTCCTGCATAGCAGGCGAGGTAGTTAACGTCTCAACATGGAGAGAGAGCGAGACGGACACTCCGGAGATGGAGACTTCTCTCTAGAGGCAGAGTGAGAATTAGCAAGTCAGGATGAGGAACTGCACCCGGTTTGGTAATCACATGGTCACTTATCCACTCACCTACTCACTCACCTACTCACTGACCTACTCCCTCACTCAACATCATACCTCCTACCACACTCACCCAGCTACTCATTCATCCACTCACTAACCCACCCACCTACCTACCCACTCATTCACCCACCTACCGAATCACTAATCCACTCACCCACCCAATAACCCACCCACTCACTCAGCCACCTACCCACTCACTAACCCACTCACTCACCCACTCACCTACTCACCCACCCACCCACTCACCCACTCACTCAGCCACCTACCCACTCACGAACCCACTCACTCACCCACTCACCCACCAACTCACCCACTCACCCACCTACCTACTTACTAATCCACTCAATCACCCACCTACCCACTCACCCACCCACTCATCTACTCAGCCACCCACTCACCCACCCACTCACCCACTCACTCAACAAGCTACTCACTCACCTACCCACTCACTCACTCAAAAAGCCACTCACTCACTCCCTCACCTACTCACTGACCTACTCACTCACTCACCCACCCACTCACTCACTCAGCCACTCACTCACCTACCCACTCATTCACCCACTCACTCGCCTACTAACTCACTCACCCACTCGCTCATCCACTCACATACTCGATCACCTACTCACTCACCCACTCACTAACAAGCCACTCACTCACGTACTCACCTACCAACTCATTCACTCACCCACTCATCTACTCACTCACTCATCCACCGACCTACACACTCACCCACTCACTTACCCAATCACTCACCCACCCACTCGCTCACACACTCATTCACTCACCAACACACTCATACTCACTCACCCATTCACTCACCCACCCACTCATTCACTCACTCACTCACCCAATCAGTCACTCACTCACCTACTCACACACACACACACTCACTCACCTATTCACTCACTCACCTACCTAGTCACCCACTTACTCACCCACTCACATACTCACTCACTCACCTACTCACACACTCACACAGTCACTCACCCACCCACCCATGCACCCACTCACTCGCTCACTCACCTCCTCACTCACTCACCTGCTCACTAACCTATTGACGCACACACTCACCTACTCACTCACCTACTCACTCACATACTCACTCATCTACTCACACACACACTCACCTACTCACTCACACACTCACATACTCACTCACCCACCTACCCACTCACTCATCCACTGCCTCACTCACCCACTCACTTACTCACTCACCTACTCACTCACCTACTCACTCACCTACTCACTCAAGACAAAAAACGAAACACCGACTTATCTCTCCCTTCTTTCTCCCTTATCTCTCCCTTATCTATCCCTTATCTCTCAATGATCTCTCCCTTATCTCTCCCTTAACTCTCTCTTATGCCTTTCTCTCTCCCCCACAGCTTCCGAGAGCAGAGAGCCGGAGATGAAGGTTCACTCGAAACGTCCGTCCAGAAAAGACTCCATCAAGTTTCTGAATGTCTCCTCCGACTACGAAACTCTGAACAGTGGCTTGTGAGCGGGGAGAAAGCAGGGGAGGAGGTGATGGAGGAGTTGGAGATGAAATTGGTGGAGGTGGACGTGGTGGTGGTGGATTGGGAGTCTGCCCCAATAGCCCGCGATCACAAATCGCTATTTAACTGCATCACAAAAGTAACCTGCAGCGTCACACCTATCGCCATCATTAGGGGACAGAACGGCGGTCCGATCTCCGACCCCCCAGAAAGAGGTTTTGTCAAATTCTTTGGGTCTTTCGGTGAAGTCAGGTAGATGGGTTCAAGAGAAAATAACAAAAACAACAACGACGTGTCGATCGCAACGCAACCGCTCATCATCTTCCTGATCTTCCTGATGACGACCGCTGGCTTTGCGATCGAAACGTCGTAGTTTTTTTTTGCTATTTTCTTTGATCCCATCTACGTGACTTTACCGAAAGACCCAAAGAATATGAATTCCTGCAGTCACGAAAGCTTTAAGCCAAACGTTTATGTCAGATGTTGCTGAGCAATTCTGCGAGGTCCTTGAGGGGGAAACCCCTCAGCCTTTAAAACAACACGGGGTAAAGTGGGATATGACCCTGCTGAGGGGCTGCGGTGCCTCAAATATTGGAGGAAGATGTCACCCCTTGTGAGTGGCTGGCTGAGGTGCCATCTGTTGAGGGAATACTGAAGGCGTTCCAGAGTCTGAGACTATGATCTGGTAATTGCTGCACACTCAGGAGGAGTTGGAGGCGCTGCTGCTGAACCTGGAGCGTGCCACTAAGAGGTGGGGCCTTACCATCAGCCCCACCAAAACTAAGCATTTGCCTGGGAATTTTGTCAGACAATCCACCCCCACAACTCCCAATTGGTGATGGGGCAGTTGTGGAGAAATTGGAGAGTTTCCCATACCTGGGCAATGTGCTCATGACCGGCTACGTTTTGACAGCAGAGGTCTCACTCCGAATCAGTCGAGCGGCATTATCTTTTCATCGGTTGTGTAACGCTGTGTGGAAGCGACCTGGTCTGTCGCTCCACACACAGCTTCGGGTCTTCTCGGCCATGGTCATTCCCTCCCTTCTTTTTGCTTGGAAAACAACTTAGAAACATTTAGGCTGGCCTGCCTACGATCAATCCTGGGTTTAACCAGGCTGTATTATGTGAGGAGCTCACAAATCCTTGAAAGATTTGGAACAATCCCATCAGTGAGCTCCTCCGGCAGGCAAAGCTGCGTTGGCTGTGCTATGTAGCCCGCATGCCCAGCCACCGCATGCCTTAACAGCTTTTGTTCGGTCGAATAAAGGGGGCTAAATATGCGCGGCAAGGGCTAGAGAAGAGATGGAGTGATGTGGTACAGGAGGACGTGTAGCTGAGTGGACTTTCCGATGACTGGAACCAGCGGTGTCAAGATCAGCCTCTGTGGAGGAGGCTCGTGAAGGACGCTACTGGGCAGTTGGAGGCAGTCGCCCTCCAGCAACAACTGAGGGGGGAGGAGCGACGCTCACAACAACGAGCGGAGCGCCGGGTGGCTAAAGCACAGCAAGTTGGCACAGTAGGGGGCACAGGTGGTGCATCAGCCACTCGTCTCAGTCATCTCAGTCAGTCGACCCGTGGCACCTGCTGGGTCTGCCCCGTGACCTCCTGCCAGCGGGCGTTCGACACTTCACGTCGTAGCCTCAAGGTGCACGTGGCCTGGCACAAGCGTCGTGGTGACGTCACCCCCACTTAGTGGCGAATGGCGGTTGTTGTTGTGGGTTTATGAATGCGTCGTTAAACCCGCCACCACCCGATATGTTCTATCAGTGAGCGTTTTGCCACGTAAATGAAACGGGCGGCCAACTCGTTACTTGTACAGCAACGCGCAGATTAAAACCCCGCGACACACATTCACTATTCGAGCAACACCTGCGGCGTTTCGGCCCGGTGATTTCAACGACCAGCATAATCATCATCCATCCAGCATCACCATCATCATCCATCATCATCACCACCAGCATCACCATCATCATCATCATCATCTTCATCCATCATCATCAATCTTCATCCATCCAGCATCACCATCATCACCACCAGCATCATCATCCATCCAGCATCATCATCAATCATCATCCATCATCATCATCCATCATCATCACCACCATCATCATCCATCATCATTCATCACCACCACCATCATCTTCATCCATCATCCATTATCATCACCACCATTATCATCTTCATCCATCATCACCATCAACATCATCAGATGGATATCCGCAGAGTTGTTGGAAAAATCCTCCTCCTGCTCCCGTTCCGTTCTTCCTAAAGTCGTGTTTTGTTTGTTTGTTTAAGAGTTAGCACCGCGGGACGGTGAGGCGATTTGTAAGTTTCCGCGCGAACGTTATTTTTACGCTGGAACATATATTATTATAGGGACTCCTCCACTTGTATTTGACTTACGAGCTTTGATAGATACGCACAGACCTTGCCCGAATGTCCAGTTGCAGTTGATCGGACTGATAGCGAGTCGTAAGTTCAACCGGCCAGAGTAACAGATGGCGGTGGAGGTGGCATCTACATCTGCAGAACGTGAAGAACCAGTGGCATTTACATCTGCAGAACGTGGAGAACTAGTGGCATCTACATCTACAGAACATGAAGAACCAGTGGCATCTACATCTGCAGAACATGAAGAACCAGTGGCATCTACATCTGCAGAACATGAAGAACCAGTGGCATCTACATCTGCAAAACGTGAAGAACCAGTGGCATATACATCTGCAGAAAGTGAACAACCAGTGGCATCTACATCTACAGAACATGAAGAACCAGTGGCATCTACATCTGCAGTACGTGAAGAACCAGTGGCATCTAAAGAACATGAAGAACCAGTGCCATCTACATCTACAGAACATGAAGAACCAGTGACATCTACATCCACAGGGGACTACAACTTTTAAAGCCATTCCCGCGGGTGTAGTGCACACTCCGCACACCACGTTTGGACTCGACAGGAGATTACGTTGGACAAATCGACCGCCGATCACAGACCTCTGGAACCCAGCTCGTTGTTACGTAGAGGTGGTCCCCCGACAGTAATTTTTACTTTTATTACCTAACACGGGGGGAGCAGGGGGGGGCGTCCATTAGTTGCGTCGCCCGCGATGTCAGAACATCGCCACGATGCGATACCACCGTCACGATTATTACGATTATTATGATATAGTAGTAGGTTTTTACCCTTTCAACTGGTACAAAGCTGACACCTTTATACAAGGCATCATGTTTGCAATAACCGCAACACAAGCAGTCAAAATGCAAACAAAAAGAAACAACTCTGATAATGGTAATGATATGCACTGTCCTTGAAGTTGATTGACTTCTAGGACAGTGCATATCATTATCAGAGTTGTTTCTTTTTGTTTGCGGTTATTGCAAACATGATGCCTTGTATAAAGGTGTCAGTTTTGTACCAGTTTAAAGGGTAAAAACCTACTACTATATTTTGCCACTGGTAAAGGAGGTCTCATAGTGTATTATTATGATCCTAATAATATTAACGGGAACTTTCTTGCCAGTTACAAAATAAAACAATAGGGTATTTTCTAACCATTTCTGGAAATAAAATAGAAGGTTATGAGATGTTTAAAACACCAAACGGAATTCCTTTTTCAAGGAAATCCTCTCCGCATTAACCACACAAGCTAATTGTGCTGAACATGCTCGCCTCGAGCTATAATGTCCCCGACAGTGGCATGGTCCTTGTGCTGTTCGCCTTTTGGCGTTCTCTAATCTAACACTGATAATTGTTTTTTTACCCTTTATCTGGCAACAAAACTGACACCTTTTTTACGAGGAGTCATGTTTGCATAGACCACAATACCTGCAGTCATAATGCAAACAAAAAAAACATAACCCTGATAATGTATGCACTGTCCTTATGTTTTTTGTTTGCATTATGACCGCAGGTATTGTGGTCTATGCAAACATGACTCCTTGTAAAACAGGTGTCAGTTTTGTTGCCAGATAAAGGGTAAAAAAACAATTATCATATTTTTTACTGGCAAATGAGGTACCAATGGTGTAATCTAACACTGTTTGAGACTAGGCTCATAGAAAGCTGTCTCTGGTGTGGACCAATCAGTTTCAAAGACAACGCCATCGATGTACTAACAGAGCATTGTGTTGTTTAATCGTTTGCATGTTCACCACAAAGTGCCGTGTGTGGTTAATTCGGGGAGGATTTCCTTGAGAAATAATTCTGTTTTTTTCCCAGAAAGGGTTAAAACGTATTTATATTATTGTAGTGATGACGTCTTCATGGCACAAATCATTGTTGAGATGGAGGAGTTGTTGCTTCCTAGACGGAGAAATGGACACTTCCAGATGAAGGACTTGACGCTTTGTCCGACTCTAAGGCTGCTTATTCTCGGCCTTTGCGCCCCTCAATCAGTGAAAAAAAAAAAATGAATCGCGTATACTCCAGAGTATACGAGGAATTTTTTTTTGCTAGGGTCAGATGGCATGAATATAAATGCTGTGTGTGTCGTCAAGTCCTCCACCACCCGACACGGACAATTAGTGAATGTTTGCGCCAATTCGTTACGATCATCATCACTCTACACTGCACTATACACTGCCCTGTACTATACACTACACTATACACTACACTATACAGGATAAGAGCCGCTGACTTAGGGGCACCGATGAGACAAAGCCATAGCCAAGAGATTTCCTCTGGCACTCGCCAATCAATTGTAACGCCATGGTGGCTAGGAGATGTTAACTACCTCGCCTGGTACACAGGATGCCATGGGTTCGATCCCAGACCCTCACACTCACGGTGGCTAGGAGATGTTAACTACCTCGCCTGGTACATAGGATGCCATGGGTTCCATCCCAGACCCTTACATCCACGGTGGCTAGGAGATGTTGACTATCTCACCTCGTATCCAGGAGGTTGTGGGTTGGAATCCGACCCTGACGCCCCCGGTGGCTAGGAGATGTTAACTACCTCGCCTGGTATGGAGGAGGTTGTGGGTTCAATCCTAGACCCGAACTCCAAATGTTGACTGCCTCGCCTGGTATAAAAGAGGTCGTGGGTTCGATCCCGGACCCTGACGCCCACGCTGGCTAGGAGATGTTGACTACCTTGCCTGGTATGCACAGGAGGTTGTGGTTTCGATCCCGGACCCTGACGCCAACAGTGGCTAGGAGATGTTGACTACCTCGCCTGGTATGCAGGAGGTTGTGGGTTCGATCCCAGACCCTGACGTGTGGTAATTGACGTAGCGTGCCGGGCTGGGTAGATGTTTTTTTATATTACTTTTAACGAGCGACCGATCATCGCCGATTGAATCGCCGCTTCTGTCAAACGTCTCGTGTCTGGAGTCGCGCGAGAGATTCGAATCTTGTACCCCACCAATTGTCACCCCTCCTTCAACCCACCGGGAGAGTGAGCGCGTGTGTGTGTACACGCGTGTGTGTGTGTATGTACACCTGTGTGCATGTAAATCGGTGGGGAGCGGTGGCGCAGCGGTTAGCGTTTCGCTGCGTGACCCGGGTTCGATTCCCATGTAGTAAACATCGCCACTGGGGAGACAAAGGCGGCCGGGCGTGGTGGCGCTAGCCACCCACCCCCTCGTGTGCCGTGCCGGCCTTCATAGCTGCTGCTCGCTAAGAGCACTTGCCCCTACAGTCTGTTAGAGGCTACACGGGGGAATCTTTGTGTCTTTGCGTTTTGTGAATCGGTTATGTTTTTGTGGTTTTAAATTAATGGCAATAAATTATGGTGAGGAGATTCGTGCAAGGATCCGCGATCCTCCGTCCTTCCGTCCGTCCGTGCGTCCTCGTCCGAGATCTTTGGCGCCGGGGAATGGTTTTTTGGATTAGGATCATCATCATCATCATCATCGTCGTCATCATCATCACACTCCGTGTGTGTGTCTGTCTGTGTCTGTCTGTCTGTCTGTGTGTCTGTCTGTGTCTGTGTGTCTGTCTGTGTGTCTGTCTGTCTGTGAGTGGCTGGCTGAGGGGCCATCCGTTGAGGAAGTACTGAAGGCGATCCAGAGTCTTAGACTAGGAAAGGCAACGGGCAGAGATGATCTCCCAAGCGAAATGCTGAGGGAGGGTGGCGTTTGTGCACAGACTGTCCTACATGACATCATAACAACAGTCTGGGCCACTGGACAGACTGTAATAACTACAGGGGGATCTCACTCTTCAGTGTGCCGGGAAAGGTCCTGGCAAAGATTATTCAACATCGCCTTGCTAGGCACGCTGAGGAGAGGCTTGCGGAGCCCCAATGCGGTTTCAGGAAAGGGCGGTCCTGCACAGATGCCTATTTTCTGTCTGTCTTGTACAGCAGCGGTGTAGGGAATTCCAACAAGACCTACATCTCTGCTTCATTGACCTGGTCAAGGCCTATGATACCATCAGTAGGCCTGGGCTCTGGGTTGTTCTTCGTGCTTTCGGAGTCTCTTACCCTCTGCTTATGCTCATTAAGGACCTTCATGATGGTGAGCGGGCCCGGGTAAAACTACGTGGCAGGGAGTCAGAGCCATTTCCTGTACACCTTGGGGTGCGACCGGGATATCCACTGGCTCCAACATTATTTAACATCTATTTCGACCACGTAGTTCGTGAGGCCTTCAGTAGCTGTACTGGAGACATTTCCATCTGGTACAGATACAATGGGAGGCTGATCGATGCATGGGTGCGGTCAAGGGATGGCTCCCTATTGGCAGAGGCGTAGCTAGGATATTTTGTGCCCGGGGACGAACTATAAAATTGGCGCCCTCCCCCCCCCCCCCCCCCCCCCCCCGTTTAATCACATTTTCCTATTACATCGAATAAGGAATAACAATTAAAATTTTAATGAAACATTGTATTTAAAGAAGCAAATTTATAGAAATTATATTACATGGCTCACTCAGTCTCACTCAGTCACTATCGTAGACTGGTTTACATAGTATACAACATACATTTTTTTCTTGATTTCACTGTCGCAAACTGGTCAATCACGTAATCAAAATCAGTTTTTTTCCAATGTTTCTCTTTCAACGCTAGGAAGAGCAATATTGCTGAGACGATCTTGTCCCATTGAAGCACGCAAATACGAAAAAATAAGTTTCAATTTGCTGAACGACCGCTCACAGCTTGCAATTGAAACTGCTATTGCAGTGAAATTCGCAAATTCGGAAATATGTCGTCTCCATAAAACACAATAAAACCAAGAAGATCCAAAGGAGTTTCTGGTAGAACTTCATCCCGGTTACTGAGCAGCATTTTGCAATCTCCAATTTCTGTGAAAAGTTTGTGGCCATTGATGTCGGTGTCATAGAAATGTCCAAAATCTGTGCAATTTCGACGAATTGCAATGACATCTGTGTCAGATAGAAGAGTTTTGACTTCCAGCAGAAATCCAAATTGTGTGTTCAGGTCTTTTAGTCGTAAACACCGTGTTGACATCTCCTGTTGAAGTCGATAAAATACGCTCTTCATAACGCGCACAATTTCTTATTCTGCTGAAAGTCCTGCATCTCTTGCCAGTTCTCCTGGCATCTTCCGACGTCGCCTAATTCTTATGTCCACATCGATCCCCCAGGCTGTGCATCTTGTTTTGGCGTTTTCTACAGCAACTTGGCTCAAATCATCACGAAGCTTGACAAATTCATGCTCCAAAGTTTCAAGATCAGTTGCTGCTTCCTTGAAATTAATACTGTAGTAGGATCCTGTAAGCGCTTCTGAACACGATACATTTTTCCAAGAATGACATTCCAGAAATGTAATAAGACTATGAAGTTAAAATGTAATATGCATGCCTGTAACTGTTCTGCATCACTTCTGGTTTCAGGCGTCATAGTTACGTCCTCCGATAATTTGTTTAGCAGCCCTACTAGTTCATCCAGTCCTTCATAGATAGCTTTAACAGCTTCAGATCGTGCACTCCAGCGTGTTTCAGGCCGTCGTAGTTTCCGCCACCAAAAAACAGGCCAGTGACTAAGGCTGAAAGACTGCGCCTGTCTGTTGTTTGGGACGTTCTTCCATGTAAGTTCTTAATAGGCGCGCGTACCAAAATGTAATTGCATGACATGTAGGCTGTGTGTGGCGGGATATATCAACTTTTAGGTTGAGGTGTAGATTTGTGCAGTAGTTTCAGGCTGCCGCGCACGCCGCAATAAGTTATAATGTAACGTTCTAAGCCTCATTTTGGCGCCCCTTTACCTTGGCGCCCGGGGAAATATGTACCCCCCTTCCCCCCCCCCCCCAGCTACGCCTCTGACTGGTGATGACCGTTAGTGAGAATTGAACTCCTTCAGACGCTGTCGCCCCGACAGATCTGTTCTCCACCTGAGGACGGCAGCGTGCGTTGTGGCCGAAACGTCGTGAGAAATATTTTATTATGTTTTATTTTTATTATTGTATTACTTCCCTTCTACGTGACTTTACGGAAAGAACCAAGAAGATGAATCCCTGCAGTCACGGAAGCTTTAAATCGAAATTTTATTGAACTCCGATCTCCAGGTTCATAGCACATTGCACTAACCGCTACACTACCGCTCTAAACATACACACAGACACAAGACTATGACAAATATCCCTCGTATAGACTTAACAGAATGCTGGGGCAAATGCTGTTGGCGAGTACCTATGAAGGCCAGCACGACACGCGAGGGGGTAGGTGGCCAGCACCATGTTTACACACCGCACCAGATACTAATTTGAGGCTGAGTTGACCTAGGGGAGCCAAGTACCGGTTCAGATAATCCTCAATCGTGTTGGCAATAAGCTACAATCAACCTGTGGTCGTCGGGTTCATAGCACAGAGCACTAATCACTACATGACCACTCATTTGTCAACACACAACTACCACCATGTGCCACTAAGTGGCGGTGACGTCACCAGCGCGATTGTACCAGGCCATGTGCACTTTAAAGCTACGTGAAGCAATACGTACGTACAAACACATTTTTACCTCATTCACTGATTCGTTACGTCATTCAATCATTCCTTCCAGCACCTCCCACTTGCCTTCTGATGCTTTCCTAATATTCCTGCAGGGCCAACCATTACCAGGGAACGTCGTTGCTAGGGACACCATCACGTAGGCTGACAGGCACCGTTGCTAGGTATGGCGTTGCTAGGGACGCTGTCGCTAGGGACGCCGTCGCTAAGGCTGGCAGTTGGTTCTAACGGCACCGTTGCTAGGGACGCCGTCGCTAGGGACGCCGTCGCTAAGGCTGCCCGTTGGTTCTATCGGCACCGTTGCTAGGGACGCCGTCGCTAATGGCGCCATTGCTAATGGTGTGGTTTGGAGTGTGGTGAGTTGGAAGGTGAAGACGCGTGGAATAGTCGTGATGTAGTGGTACAACTTGTTGCTGTAGTGGTGTAGAGCTGCGGTTCATATTCTTAGGTTTTTTCGGTAAAGTCACGTAGGTAAAAGAAATAAATTAATAAAAAGTAAAATAAAATAAAAATCACGACGTTTCGGAGGCAACACAAGTGACTCTCACTTGATACAGCTATCGTGCTGTGATGGTTCCACCTGAAGACGGAAGCTTGTGTTGCCTCCGAAACGTCGTGATTTTTATTTTATTTTACTTTTATTAATTTCAATTTTTCTACCTACGTGACTTTACCGAAAAAAACCTAAGAATATGAATCCTTGCAGTCACGAAAGCTTCAAATCTAGAATTAGAGCTGTGGTATTGTGTTGTGGTGCAGTGGTGGAGTGGTGTGGTGTGGTGCTGTGTTGGAGTGTAGTGTGTGGTGTAGTGCAGTGGTGTGTGGTGGAGCAGTTTCGTATTGTAGTTTTTATTGAGTGTGCAGTCTCAAACGATAGACAGACAGAACGGAGACAGAGAGAGAGATATACATTCCTCTGACTACCGAAACACATAAACACCGTCACGTGCACACAGTGACACATGTTATGATAACAATCTCAGACACGCCATGTAGGCTACGGGCCCAGTCTTAAACGTCACCAATATTTTCAGTTACAATAATCAATTCTGTAAATTATGAAAAAAAAACCCAATCATAACCAAATAATAGTGTAGGCTGAAAACAACACGCATTATTTCATTTAAAAGCACACGGCCATGTGTGGATATGCAAAAAAAAAAACATCAACATTTCCTAAATACCTGCATTGTGGTCGTCTTGCCTGAGGTACTTCTCAACCCAACTTTGAGTAAACTTCTAGATTTGAAGCTTTCGTGACTGCAAGGATTCATACTCTTAGTTTTTTCGGGAAAAGTCACGTAGTTAAAAAATGAAATAAAAATTAATAAAAAATAAAATAATAAAAATCACGACGTTTCGGAGGCAACACAAGTCTCCGTCATCAGGTGGGACCGTCACAGCCAGATTTGCTGTATCAAGTGGGACCGTCACAGCCAGATTTGCTGTATCACTTAATCACTTGATACAGCAAATCTGGCTGTGACGGTCCCACCTGATGACGGAGACTTGTGTTGCCTCCGAAACGTCGTGATTTTTATTATTTTATTTTTATTAATTTTAATTTCATTTTTTACCTACGTGACTTTACCGAAAAAACTAAGAGTTTGAGTAAACTGGCAGCAGCAGTGACAAACTATGGACTGGTTCTGACCTAATTCACGACAGAGGTCTCAACGCACAAGCAAAGTGACTTTCACTTCTCTTTCAGATCACCACCCTCTACTAAGCAGTCACGATGGGTCTGACCACAGTCCTTAATTGCTACCTGTGGTCTACCAACTTGTCTACCAATTTGTCTGTCAATAATCCATCACCAATCCCCTCTGTTCTACATCTTGCAGCACTTTTTCAGTCAAATTTAATCACCATTTCTGGTACTCTGTCAAGCTCCATTCTCCAAAGTACTGCAGTCTTGTCGCCTGTGCGTTTTGTGAAAATATTTGTTCTCATCTTAATTTGCGTATATCTTAATTATTATTGCCTCGAAACTCCAAATTATTCCCTCATGCCATCCATTTATGTCGTATTTTTCATTAATCTGTTTTGCTCAGACTCCAACATTCTGGTGCACATAACAGTACAATATTGGCACAATCTGTTTCGTAAGTATAATTTTCGTTTTGATATTGTCTTTGGATTTTCAGTTTTAATGAACTTTTCCAATGCATTTGTTATCCAACCCCTTTTTATACTCCAACTCCATCATCATATTGTCCAGTGTGTGACTACTGTGATCGACAACATTTTCTTCTCGTATATGTTGTTATGCCAATTTATCCAGGAAAACATCATTTAGTCTAAATAACGTTTCTCAGGAAGATTCTGCCACGCCCCCTTCTGGAACCTACCAGACGGTTCTCAGCTTCACCCCACATGTCCCCTTTGTCACTTTACTCTACATTCGTTACCCCGGCCTATCACGTGCCCTGCTGACAGACCGGCTGCTGTGTCCTCAAATGTCCCTTCTCTGCCAGCAACTGGCGCAACGCGCTCCAAGTGGCACATTTCACCTGCCCTGCTGGTAGACCGGGCTACTACACCCATAATCCCGCTCTCTACCAGTAACCAGCGCTACGCGCTCTAGTGACCCATCCTATGTCACTACACTTGTACACTGATCACAGCCACACGGACACAGATGCACACCATCACCAAAAAAAGACAAAGATCCCACACATTGCCTTAACAGACTGTTGGGGCAAGTGCTGTTCGCGAGTAGTACCTATGAAGGCCGGCACGGCATTCGAGGGGGTGGGTGGCCAGCACCACGCCCAGCCGCCTTTGTCTCCCCAGTGACGATGTTTACACACCGCACAGTAACGGGCAACTTTTTCCACCCGTGCTGAATAGCATTGTGAAGTTACATGACATAATGCCTCCATGGCGTAAAACCTCAATCACAGCAAGCATTTCCCAGCATTGAGAATCACTAAGTATGAAGAGAACGCCTGCATTTTCCACGAACAACACATGGACCCCATCTGAAAACGAAGCAAACCATTTCCGATAATTACAGTGGGATATAGTTGGACTTTGTGATGAGAATAAGATATTTATGAGGATGACTATTGAAGCACAATTATGCGAATTCACTGGAACATTAACTTGATGACTTTGTAGATTGGTGGGGAACACGGCCAGGATTGATTATAGGGGTCACGCAAGGGTCAAGGGACTACACCCAGAGAAATTATGAAAAATTGGATGCGATTGGAGGAAAAACCCAAAAGATACATTTTATTTTTCGTGTAGATTTTCGGTACAGCTGTGGTATAATAAAATATTTAAAAAATGTACCGTACTCGTAATGGCAGAACTCCACGACTCCAGGAAGTGACCCCGCAGCTTGCCATAGTGTAAGGGACCTTGGTGATTTTCAGGCAACGTGAGTTGAGCGTGGACAATTAGACCCATAAAAAAGATTGTTTAATAATAAATATTTTAAATTTTTAATGATATCATATAGTATTGTCATCACTAAGACATAACTATACCAAGTTTGCAGTCGATACGCCATTGGGAAGATGATTGAAATTGACTTACAACATTTGAGGATACGACAACAGACAGAGTTAAATAAAAGCGTGTAAAATGATTTAAAATATATATTTAAATTTTTTTTATGATAGAATATAGTTTTGTCATCAGTATGACATAAATATACCAATTTTACAGTCGATAGCACATTGGGAAGTGGGTAAAAATTGAGTTGCAAGATTTTTTAAGGATACAACAGACGGAGTGAGTTAAATAAAAGCGTGTAATAATAAAAAGATAACATCAATGTGGACTGAACCCAATCACCACCACTATTGACAGCCGGATGCTACAGATCGAAAGTATTGGAGGTGTTGGTCGACCGGTCTTTACATTCACTGTAAAAGTATTTTCTGTTCCAAAAGTCAGTCCCGCTCTCATCCTCGGACATGGTAACGTGGACAAGTCTAGCGCTGGCTGTTTGTGAGCCCCTTGAGGGTGGGGCAAGCGCCCGCAGCTGAGAGGGCGCACGGCCAATTCAGAGAGCACAAACAGAACCCTAGACGGAGCTGCACGCGACTCCTCGCCAGGTGCCTCTCTCTGATTGGCCCGCGGGCTCCATAAGAAGACGCTGCAGAGGCCGCGGCAGCAGCAGAGAGGGGAGCAGCTGGCGGGCTCGGACCTCTGCCCCGTGATGGCGCAACGCGACCAACGCGGACCAGGTGCGGGGCACGGTGAGCGACTCTCATCACCGGTACCTCCAGCTGACCCGCTTCACTCGCTAGACCAAGTGCCTTTTGAGCAAAAGTTTTTTTGAAAGCTCTATGATGGATTTTAAAAATATTCGTCCAATAACGTAATCTGTCTGGGAACAGGATGTAAATGTAACAGTGAATTAGTTAGAAGTTAAATAAGCTACAGTACCATTCTGCTCTGCCATGTAGAAGCGCAATTGCCTGAAATCTCACCTGTTTAATAAACAGTATGGAAAATTCATATTAGGGCAGTGTTTCAAGTTATTTGCTATTCGCCATTGCCAAAACGGTATCATAAAAATATCGCAATCACAGTCCGCTGTAATCAGCAGGTGATTGTAAAATCCACGCAAATATTATTGCACACGACCCCAGTCGGGGCCATGAAAGAAACTTCTTCCAAAAACACGACGTTGTTGAAATTTGAGTACTTTATAATAATTAAATAATCCGAGTTACGTTCCACATCATGGAAACCTTGTGTAACAGTGAGCTTCATCATCGACTTCTTCTCAAGCCGCAAGAGCACCAATGAGTCCTTACACGGCGTTCTCAACTTAACTTGATGGCAACTTAACAACTAAATTTAATTTTAAGTGGCCTCTGTCAGATCGGAATGGAATGATCAGTGAGGTTCAATGTCGAAGTGTGTAATGTCTCATTCCACAGGTGCTCCTGAGGAGCAGCTCTTGTCCAGCATGACGTCCATTGTTGAAGCAAAACGCCCAAAAGAACAGCTGCAGAGCAGGTGCTTTTTGGCTTGTTACAATTAATTATGCCACAGTCGGATAAACATCGGAATCATGTATTTTGTTAAATAAAATATAAGAATAGGTTTTTCCCACTTTTTCTGTTAAATAAAATTTGTTTAATACCAGAATACTGCACCGGTTTTGACATTGTGGAAAAATTCTCCCAGGCTCGTGGATGTGTGGACCAATCAGTTTCAAGGACAATGTATATATTATCAGAATTTTTTGTTTGCATTTTGACCACAAGTATTGTGGTTAATGCACACATGATTCCTTGTAAAAGGTTTCAATTTTTTGCCAGAAAAAAGGGGTAAAACTCTATTATATTTTTTGTTTTCGTGAAGAGATGTTGGGAAGGAGGTGTATTGTTTCCTTAGTAAGAGGAGCAGAGAAGGGAGAGCTGTGGGGGCTGGAGTCTCGCAGATTCTGTCTCTATTGATGCAGGGAGGCAGCACAGTCGTAACTCGCCGTGCCTCACAGCCAGAAGAGCCTCGATTCGATTCCTGAATCTGGTGCCCTCCTGTGTAGAGTTTTTATCCTCGCTCTGCTTTCCATGCGTTTTCTCCGAACTATTGATGAGGATACTCGCGTGCTTCACACGTCGGCACGTACGCGCACTACCCCTACACTCTCTCCACACACACACACAGAAACCACGAGGCGTCGTTGCTCTGCTAAAGTTTATTAATGGGGTTCCTGAAGAAAAGCCCTACGTGGCCCGGAGCAAAAACCATCTAGCGAGCAGCGTCCCACCAAGCTGTACCCAAACCCTCCTCGCCTATCTCTAACCAGACCCTCTTGGAGCCCTCGTGCTGTCCCTCACCCCTCTTACGTACTCACGGTTTTTCACGGACCTGCTGGGAGTCGGAGGGACGAGGATCCGGGAGGTCTTTGCCTGGGGTGAGTCGTAGCGGCACTCGCTAGCGTCTCTCGGACGCTCGAGCGGCTGGAAGTCTGACTGGGCCCCTCGCTGACTCGAGGAGGAGAGATCTACGTTTTCCCTATCCCCTCCTTCCCAAATCCAAAAAAATCTGTGGCTAAGCTGTGTTGCCCTCCCAGCCAATCGGGGCACCTCCTTCTGCTCACTCTAGTCTTCGCCCTAATCCGCGCAGCCAATCGGGAGCCTACCTGGCGTGTGGTTCTCCGGTGCTTCCTAATCCATTGACCATCCTCGTGCACTCATCTGCTGCTGCCCAGCTCCTTTTGCTTTGGCCAACTTGCTAGGTATCTTTGCTCTACCCACGGTCCTATTTTCCTGTGTTCGGTTTGTGCACTGTTTGGTTTTCCACCACCCGCAATTTCAAATCTCCAGCCGTGTTGACGCATCCACCACCAGTGGTGCATCAAGCACTATATCCCACCGCTCTGCCCGCGCACAGTACTTGTCCGCATCTTTTGAGTGTTGTGCAGCAGTCGTCAAATTTTACTGCTGTAATTTATACCTCGTTAAAGTGTACTGCCATGTAATGTACAATACCACAAAAATTTGCCCTTAATGATGGCCCCTAAGCATTGGAATGCTTGTGAAGTTGAGCGTAATGTGAAAAGGGCAAGGAGAGGGTTTTTTTTATAGAAAAAAGTTGTATTTGCTCGGTCGGCCTTGCACGTGGCGAGTGCGGCTTCGGTAAAACAGCAAATTAATTTAATGGCGGGACCTCCGTGTCCCGAATAAACGGAAGTCAAAATCGTAATTAATTGATTTAATTTGGCGACTCCTCCCACAGCGCACATAAACGCCGCGACCCACCTGGCACGGATAATTCCATTGCCACGTCGTCCAAGCGGTGCGAGGACGAATGCGCAGAAGATATGAACAAGCGAATGCACTCCATGCTCGGGTATGGGCAGGATCATAAGTCTTATCCAAAGCTGCTCAAACTGCCTCCACGACTTAAGTCCTTTATTTGTCATAACGGTATGCCTAATACAGTGAAACTGCTCTCATCTTCATTATTATTTGTGACCTTCCAATGTCTGCAGCCAGGATCAAGCTGACAATCCTATTACCTGCAGATGAGATGCGTTGCAACCTCAATTCCTCCTGTTTGATAATACTTGTCTTGTCCGTGTGCATCTGTGTAGAGGTTTTCTTTTTACGGTTAAGCCATAGACCACACATACCGCTCGTTTCAATGTGGATAAACGGAGCGGCGACCCTCTATTCTGTAGAGTAACATTGGTATAAACGCTTGTTACAATATGAACAACGCATTGAAAACGCGTACTATTTTATGTACTGTTTACAAAGTGTGTTCACAAATCCACACTAAGAAACACGATGATTGACAGAGGGGTGTTATTTTTTTTTAGTTAGTGTACTTGAATAGAGGTACTGCAGGTAAGTAGTTTTCAGTTTTAAAGGCAGTTTAACAAGAAAACACTGCCACCATCCTTCAAACCCATTAGTGACAAAGAGCAAAGTTTTTGTTTAATTCTAATATAATGTTTATGCGAGAGCCGGGGGCTTATGGGACCCCGAGGTCCCGCCATAAGGTCCATATGGGTGTGAACGAGTACACTGTAAGGACGATTATCATTGTCATCACCATGCTTACTGTCATTGTTATCTGAACGTCACTAACAACTTTAAAGGTAATTAACAGTTTTTGTTCACTATAAATATTGAAGGTTCGTGCTATACAGTACTGTGCATTATTTTCGTGTTTAGTGAATGCATAAGATGCATAGTTAGGCTTCGATGAGAGTGGCCACTGAACCTAACCCTCTATTTTCCATAAGCCTTAGTCTTGCCAACCACGATTTTGCCAACCACGTAGGTGTTCAGGAACCTTACCCCCATGGTTGGCGAGGGATTGCTATGTTTTATTAAATTGCTTTGCCCATTTTGGGTTCAAAAGTATAGTATTGTTGGAGTCTTCTCTTACTGGCTATATATGTTCACGCTTAGGCAATATTAAACATTTACGAACTGGACCTATGCATTAACGGTGTAGAACTACTTTTTGCTGACCCTAGTGGTACCTGGCTAAGTAGATGTAGATTATCTCATTCTCTTGTGCAGCATATGAAAGTATTCTGCTGCGGTATATGAAGGGTAAGGAGGAGTACTGGAGGGAAAAGATTGTAGATCTTGCTGAAGGGATTACCGTTTGAGAGGCAGAGGTTTACCTGATAAGATAAGGACTGAGAGTCATCCAATCAGTATTACAAATAGAGAAATAATCTTAGTATGAAGGAAACTGCCACATGACATGCCCACTTCCTCACATAACCGTATTAGTGGAATCAACCTCGGGGAGCACTGCTGTTGGGAAAACTTCCGCTGCTATGGGTTGATCGATGGCTACCCATGAAGATGGTTAACCCAAAGGCCATTGATCTACCGTAGAGAAAAAAGAAGATGGTTGAAGTGTTAATGTAGCAATGGAGGATCTGAATCATTGTCCAGGCGTGTATGGTACTAGAAAGACAAGGGTCGAACGCCTTAGCATAGGTGTCAGAAACTGACATTGCACAATGTGAGGTCTACGATGTGATTGGCTGACTTGCTGATTGAATGAGGGATTTTCTCTAGAGACTCGATGGATTGTGGCTTGTCATAGGGATTTTGCCATTGAATTCATTTGAAAAATGACAGACCAATTTGGCCTTATCAGGAGTCTAAAATGGAGGAGCTGGGCATTTGGAAATCGACCAGCAAGTACGTGTCTTTTCGTACTGGTCTGGATGAATAATGGGAGCCTACGCATCTGCATGATCTTGCGATAGCTAAACACATGGACCATTAAGAATGTAAACCATCTGCCTTAGCCGGTTTACAATGGTGGTTCTAGGGGACAACATGCGAGGTTCATCATGCGGAAGTACATCAGGTTCTACAACAGCTCTATGCACGAGGACGACAGGAGGTACACAGCCTTTGTACTAACCCAATGGAACTCCACAAGTTTAATTTGGATGCCACAGGTTATTTATAACAGGCAAGCCTCTTTCATGTGAATATATTTTGTGTTTGAGTATCTTAACACCTGTTTTATTATAAGAAAGGGTGAAGCCTATTCTTATATTTTTCGTAAATTTGAAACTGCCAAATGTGTCGCATCGATGAAATTGACACATGCGATCTCTTGCATGAACAAGAATGGCATAACAAATGGCAAGGTAACTGTGGACCAGGAGTTTTGTGTTCATCGATTCCTGGCAAGGAAACATGCAGATCAAGGGACCAATTTTTTAAGTGAAATGGTTACGAATTTGACTATGTGCACATTGGACTATAACTGTTCTGATGCAGCTGATGGTTACACCTGTGTCTTTGAGGAATGCTAAAGCCCGGAGGTGCGTTTTTGTAGTTTGCATGTCTCTGCGAGTATTTGGTGGCAGATTGTTCACCATAACAGGATCCAGGGTTATGATGCGCATTGAATGATTCAATTGTGCATCCAGCAATTTTGTTGCTTAAACTCCCGGACCAGGCTGGAGTACAGTGAATCTGCCACTGAATAAGATCATAGATAGGTAAAGAGAGATTAACTTATGATGGTTATATAATATGAACACATAAGGGAATTGAAATGAGGCAAGACATCATTGCCTGAAATTCTCATTAAATTTAACATGTACTTGTTTTTACAGAAATGAACACGATCAGTCTGTTCCAGCAATCAAACATGTGGATATCGACAATCCTGCTGTGAATACCGCGAAAGAAGTACAAACACCAATGAAGAATACAATTGTTGAAAAACTTCTGATAGATTTGGATTTAATAAAGTTCTACCCACAGAAATTGACGCTTGCCAAAGCTTTACAAATATCTAAAGTGACCCTATCTGAAGAAAAGCCTAAGTGCCTGAAGGAGGTGCCTTTGCATTTTATTAATAATTTGCTGAGGGCAAATTCTTTTTCCAGGTCCACTGAATTCTCCAATAGTGAGACGCTTGTACAAGACACTCCTAAAACAACATCAAACACTCGCCGTAAGTCCAATCGAGGAGGTAAATCAAGAACATCAAATTCTATTGACATATTGGATTTAATTACCGCACTGTTTCTGTGCTCTGACACCTTCTTACAGCAGGCACTCGTGGTGAAGATGTCACAGTGTCAGTTTGCTTTGCCGCTTCTCTTACCCGACTTAAATGAAAGAAATATTACATTTTTAGTGCAGGCCATGCAATCGGTCGTACACAATTGGAGACCCCACTATAAACTGGCTACAAAAGGCTACATCGAGGAATCGATGTCTGTTGTACGCATGCCTATGATAGCGTTTGTACGGCTTGGTGGGAACACCATCTCTAAATCAGAGCTGCTCAACTCAATCCTGAGCAATGACAAAGCAGATATATTCATTCATCGAGACATGCAAAGTGGAAATTCTCGCCGACAAATTTCAAATGGACTTGTGGAAATAAGTTTCTATTTTCCACCTGGGGACAAAAGGTCAGATCTCTGGTCAGACATATTTGCAGTGTTAAATCTCCGAGGTGATGTCGGAGAGAGCCCGACTCAATTACATTTTCTGATAAAGGCCTGTGATGCAATGGTTATTCTGATTGAAAATTATGGAGAAAATGAACAAAAATTTGTAACCACATATTTTCATTCAAAAATGTTTTGGCTGAAAAATACAGATGTAAATGATGAAACAGATGAACTCTTAGAGCAAACGTTAGATGAACTGGGTGTTCAGGATGTAAATGTATGTGATTTAGAGAAAAATAACAAGGCTGACAATGGCAACCTTTTTCGTGAGTTCATGAAGGCTGTATTAACTTGCTGTGAAGTCAAAAATAATCTGAAAATGATATCTGAAAATGTCACAGATTTAAATATTAAAATTGATGCAAATTACATAAAACGTCAAAGGAGTGCAGAAGCGATCAAAGATATTCTGCAAAAAATGGGAGCCTGTAAAGATGTCCGTGAAAATTGTTTTCCTTGTCAAGGTGAAACGTTGTGGCACAAATGGTCAGACACAGAAAAAGAATCGTGTCGGTTGAAGAAGGGACTCGGTCCTGAATATATGAACCAATTGAGAACGACAAAACAAAATCTCCGCCTTGAACAAATGAAACAGATTACACCAACAATGACAGAATTTATTTCAAACATTTCAAAATTTGATGAAGAAGAGTGTAAACTGTTCATACATGGGTTGGAACTTGAACTGAATGATAAAACAAGAAGAACAATGCGTGAAGAAAATAAAAACGTCAATGCATGTGGTGCTCATGACATAAGTAAAGAGCTTCAACCATCAAATATGAAGTCGTCTTTGTCTACCGTTGGTTTGGAGCATTTCTTTCGTGAAGTTGCACAGATCTATGAAGCATCTAAAGAGTGCAAGATGCATCAAGATTACAAGAACCTTTCAGCTCGTATGGCACATTTGTTTCTGGATGGATTTCCCATGGAGCTCCTAGATGGAGACGCTGGATGCATTCCCATTGACTGGGTCACAGACGTGTTCGGAGAAGTAAACAACATTCTATTAGGAGAAGTACACAACATTCTGAAACGAGACCCCCGCATATTTGTGCTGTCTGTGCTGGGCGTGCAGAGCTCGGGGAAGTCCACGCTGCTCAACACCATGTTTGGGCTGCAGTTCGCAGTGAGTTCTGGTCGCTGCACACGCGGCGCATTCATGCAGCTCCTCCGCATTGACAATGAATTAACTGAAGAGCTCGGGTTTGAGTTCATCCTGGTGATCGACACAGAAGGGTTAAAAGCTCTTGAGCTGTCAACACTCGAAAACAGCTATGAGCATGACAATGAGCTAGCAACACTGGCTATTGGTCTCAGCAATGCTACTATTCTCAATGTCAAGATGGAAAATGCAGAAGAAATGAAAGACATTCTGCAGATTGTTGTTCACGCTTTTTTGAGAATGACTGAAGGTGGAAAAAAACCTAGCTGTGTGTTTGTTCATCAGAATAGTGGAGGCATCTCTGCTCATCAGAAGAATAAACAGGACCAGGAACGTCTTCTTCAGATACTGAACGAGATGACTGAGGCGGCTGCAAAAATGGAAGAGAAATCGATGTATTATAAACAATTCACAGATGTTATAGATTATGATGCAGAAAATGACAAATGGTACATCCCTGGACTCTGGGCTGGTGGTTCATCTAGGGATCGGGTCAGTTGTACATATTGTGATGAGATATGGAAACTAAAAAACACCTCCTCGAAAAATTCAAAAAACGTGCAAAGTTGGACAACATTTACACGTTGCCAGAATTCAGTGCATGGATAAAGACGATGTGGACAGCAATGAAAAAAGAAACTTACGTCTTCCATTTCCGGAACTTTCTTGTTCTTGAAGCATACAACACGTTATGCACTGCATATACAGGATGGGAATTAAAGCTTCGTATGCATATGATTTCCTGGATGCAAGATGTGTCCAATAAAGTAAAGCGTGCATCACATGAC
Organism: Lethenteron camtschaticum; assembly: GCA_018977245.1. Classification (NCBI taxonomy): domain Eukaryota; kingdom Metazoa; phylum Chordata; class Hyperoartia; order Petromyzontiformes; family Petromyzontidae; genus Lethenteron; species Lethenteron camtschaticum. The sequence goes on along the minus strand of WFAB01001320.1, from coordinate 48,284 downwards.
GAGCTTCAAAATTTGAAAAGAAGTCTCGATAAAGATGTGAATGATGAAATTTTAAAACAACAATGTATATTTAAGGACTGTTTGTCAGATTTTTTTAAGAAGGGTTCTGGAAAAACCACCCTTGTTGAGAAGTACAGAGAGGATTTCTCATTAGTGTTCGACAATTGTGCTCTGTGGTGTCAAATGAGACTCTTAGCAAATGCAAGGAGTGCATCGATACACATGAATGCCTAGAATCTTACAGAAATGTAGAAACTCAATACAAACAAACTATAGGCGGGAAAGTTAAAAGGGTCTTGGAAAACTGCACACATTCAGACAAAGGATTGGACGAAGAGCAACTTCAGAAGATATTTAATGTAATTTGGTCTGAAACGGTTTCTGATCTCAAGAGAATTACATTGCAAGAATGTGACGTGAAACGTGACATGGAAAAAGCATTGCTTTCTTTGGCGAAGACAGATGCCGGTCTCTTCAAGGAAAGGTTGCAAAGTTGTTCTTGGTCTGATATGGGAAGAAAATATTTTAAGACACTTAAAACCCACTCCAGTGGAATGCATAATAAAGCAAATTCATTTGAAGAAAAAACTGCACTAGACAGCATTGTAAATCTCTCCAGTGACATTATTGATAAATGCAAACAATTCATAACAACCAAAGCACATGCTGCCACAGATTACTGCCAGCTTACTGTGATGAACTGCTGCAGCAAGTAGATTTGATTTTGAAAAACACACCCGATGATGACAAACAATACAGTAAAAGTTTCGTAATAGACATCAAGATGTATGTTTGCTCCATTGCCATCGAACCTTTCACAAAGCAACACGAGCGTTTTCTCAAGGAAAACGACCCATCGACTCGACTTGAAGAAATTAAAAGATCATATTTCAATTTGCTGACATCAATGTGTAAAACTGAAGATGGAAAACAAAGAAATGTTATCGCCCTTTGTGATGGATGCCTTAAACCCGCATTCTTGGCTGTTCTGAAAGAACAATTAGGGACAATTATTGTCCAGGACATGATGAAAAACATTGTTCTTTCAAATCGTAAAGCACTTCAAGCGACTATGTTGTCGTCCGTATTGAACGGAAACAACTTTAACACCTTAATCAGTTTCATCCACGACTCCAACGCCTTCACTATATCAGCTATAAAGGGTCTCATCATAGAGCATTGCACACAAAGGGATGAAAATAAAGAAGAGAAGCTCTATAACATCCAATGCTTTGCACAACCTATTCTAGATGGGATCATGGCAAAATTAAACAATGCGATATTAAAAGAAACTGAACACACTGAATCTATTACAGTGGCTGATTTGTTAGAAAAACTAAAATCTAATCTCATAAAAGACATCGTCATGAAATTTGACTTTCTTCAAATTGTAGGACCCCACACTCTTGAAAACCCAGACAAGATCAAAGAGTTTACTAAAGAAGTTGGTGAGGGAATTAAGCGAGTGAGCTCCGAAATTCTGAAATATTTGTGTGGCTTGGAAAACCTTAACAAGTTATTGGATGAAATGCCAGTGAAGCCACATGAAGAGATATTCAAGACCGTGTCTGGCTGTGGGCAACATTGTCCCTTGTGCAAGGCCCCTTGTGACCGTGGTGGCAGTGCTCACAGGGAGCACGGGGCAGCGATGCATTACCCTCAAGGGCTGTGCGGCAGGAAGTGTAGTGACGGAACTCTGATCGTCGATGTATGCACAACGTCTGTGGCTAAAAGCAAATGCTCATATCGACGAGCACACTCGTTCACTAACGAGGATACTAATAAAGAGTGGTATGAGTACAGGAACTATCGTGAAGTTAATGACTATTACAAATCTTGGGACATTTCACCAGAGACCATTGACCCGGAGCCAGTTATTTGGAAGTTTGTTTTCTCTAAATACAATGAAAAACTTGCCAAGAAGTATGAAACCAAATCAGCAAAACTCCCACAAGAATGGGGTCTTGTAACAAAGGAAGCTGTGGAAAACAACTTGAAAGAAAAATACGGGAAAATAGAAAATATAAACCTATTTTGGAATATTATGAAGAAATTTACCATCGACTCTTTGCGATACATTGCACACGGTTTTGTGAACATTACTGGGATAAAAAAAAATCTCTCCAAACACCCAACTTCACACACCGATTCGCACTAAATTCCCAGTCGAGTCAAATGATCCTTATAAATTATTTTTTCTCTACACTCCTACTTTGAGCGCATATAATATGAAGTCATCCACAATCGATTATATTGATATAATACACCGAGGACCTTTATCACACTTCATCTTTTGAACATTTTGTATATCGGTCTGAAACCGTTTTACCTGGCAAAATCACTTTCTCACTTTCCCCACCATATTTTCTCACCTAGGCCTCTCTTTATATAAAATTATAATAAACACAACTCTCCCCCTAAAATGACCTCGACAATCCCGCCTGAGGACCAGTATTCATGGGGATCAATTTGCCAAATTCTGCTCCTGTATGGTGATAGTGTCGGACAAGACAATCATGTCCATCACTGCACTCGGTCAATTACCTTGCTAACTTTTGAGAGGGACTTTTCAAACATTTTTTTTAGATACCAAAACACGTTCCGTCGGAGTGGGCAGGTAGGAACTTGGTTGGACAGCGCATTCGTGCACGACAGACAGACAAATAATTCCTGGTGGGCAGTGTGGAACCTGTTGTTCCTACCTGTATAATTGTAGTGTGTCGTGTATAGTGTAGTGTGTAGGTTAAACGTTGCGTTTCATTCGGGCACCACGGGGTGACCAGTCCCTCCCCACCTAGCCCCACCCCTCTCACCCTCCACCCTCCCTCCCTATATGCACGACAGACAGACAAATAATCCCCTGGTGGGCAGTGTGAAACCTGTTGTTCCTACCTGTATAATGTCATTGTAATCTTGTGATTTTGTGAGTGAACCGAAAATGTATTAAAAAAATAATTATAGCTTTAATAGCGTGTATATCAATATATTAATCATGTTCATGGTGTAAGAATGTACGTATTGCTTAACTTTTAAGAGCAAAGCCCGTGCAGGGACGTGGATCTCGGTGAATTATTTACTTTCTAGATGTACACTAATACTTACTCTCTACCTTGTAATGGTTTTGACTCGTTGCACCTTGTGTTGTGAGCATCTCCATCACTGCTGGAGTTGCCCAAAGGGACCTTCCTAGATCCCTCGCACTCTGCTGGCACACAGCGACCCAACTGACTGATCCAGCTTCCACTGGCGCCTCCTTGAGCGAGCCAGGGTCTGAAAGCCGGGACTCTGGTACTGCCTCTGTTGGAATCATCCCAGGCCAGAACAACCCTTAATTTGGCTCCTTTCTACGGACCCATGCAACTCCCACGCATCCTACCCAGCCATCTCGCGTGCCTCAATACTCATTAACCCTGCATCCAACCACTACCCAAAAACATATGCACTGTCACAAAACCCAGTTACACACTCGTTGTCAGCACTTCAGCCAGAGTGATTCTCTACATCACCAACCGCCTTGGAGACCAACATGCACTGTACAAGTTAGCATTTGTATCCACCATCTATTTAATTCGATCCAGCTTCCAGCCTCAACTACCATGACACTCATCGTCACAACCATCCTCACCACAAAGGCCCCAGCTCAGTAATGCATAGGCACCCATTTGCCAGAATCATGACCTCCACCTCCATTCCATGCCCACTCCGGAGAAGAAACTAACCATTGGAACTTGGGCAAGTCCAGCCTGAGACCACCTCTGAAGAATCGTGACACCACTGGGACAATCACCTTGCTCAACTTGAGGGACTTTTCAAACATGTTTTAAGATACCAAATATTGTCATTGTAATCTTATGATTTATTAGATGAACCGAAAATGTATGATTCTTTTTTTAATGAAAGCTTTAATGGCTTGTATATCAATTTATTAATCATGTTTATGGCGTAAGAATGTACGTATTTCTTAAGTTTTAAGACCTGATTGGTCTTCAATTTACGCTTCAATTTATTTGCGAATTGTTACTTCATGTGATTAAACACGACCCCTCCATAGCACTGCTGGTTTGGTTTATTTGTCGTAATCTTTCATCCACATGGAACCGAACAACGCTACTGCTCCACCCCCACCCACCAAGCATGTGAGGTAATAGGGGTATGGTGCGTTCCTGCTACATGCGAGCAAACTTTTGGGTGTTGTTATTTCTCTGGATCAAGCATTGGCTGGAAACGACGTACAAGTATCCAAATATATGACCTGCGATATGAGGTGGTGTTACTTGCCCTGGTTAAGATTTATTTTGGGACACTTATCACACTGATGTGTCCGTTTTGAGTGTACGTGTGTGTTTTTGTTGATATGTGTATGTTTGTACATCTTTGTATGTGTTTTAGCGCACTAAGATGCCAACTGTTGAAGTACTAAAGGCGATCCAGAGTCTGAGACCAGCAAAGGCACCGGGGAGAGATGATCTCCCAAGCGAAATGTTGCGGGAGGATGGCGTTTGTGCACAGACTGCCCTAAGTGACATCATAACAACAGTCCGGAACACTGGACGGGTTCCGCAGGACTGGAAGGATGCCTTGGTGGTCCCCCTCTTTAAGAAGGGGGACCACACAGACTGTAATAACTATTGGGGCATCTCACTCCTCAGTTTGCCGGGAAAGGTCCTGGCAAGGATTATTCAACATCGCCTTGCTAGGGACACTGAGGAGAGGCTTGCGGAGCCCCAATGCGGTTTCAGGAAAGGGCGGTCCTGCACAGATGCCATATTTTCTGTCCGTCAAGGCCTATGATACCATCAGTAGGCTTGGGCTCTGGATCATTCTTCGTGCTTTCAGAGTCCCTGACCCTCTGCTCACGATCATTAAGGACCTTCATGATGGTGAGCAGGCCCGGGTATTCACTGTTTACCTTGGGGTGCAACAGGGATGTCCTATGGCTCTAATCTTTAACGTCTATTTCGACCACGTAGTTTGTGAAGCCTTTGATGGCTATACCGGATGAATTTCCATCTGGTACAGATACAATGGGAGGCTGATCAGTGCCCGGGTGTGGTAAAGGGATGGTTCCCTATTGGTCAACCACGTTATGTATGCCGATCTGGTAATTGCCGCTCACTCAGAGGAGGAGTTGGAGGCGCTACTGCTGAACCTGGAGCATGCCACTAAGAGGTGGGGCCTTACCATCAGCTCCACCAAAACTAAGCACCTGCCTGAGTATTTTGTATCATCGGACACTCCACCCCCCGCAACTCCCAATTGGTGATGGGGCAGTTGTGGAGAGAGTGGAGAGTTTCCTATACCTGGGCAGTGTGCTCATGACCAGCTCCAGTTTGACAGCAGAAGTCTCACTCCGAATCAGTCGAGCAGCATTATATTTTCATGGGTTGTGTAACGCTGTGTGGAAGCTACCTAGTCTGTCGCTCCGCACGAAGTTTCAGGTCTTCTCGGCCACAATAATTAATTTCCTTCTCTATGCTTGCGAAACGTGGACCCCCCTAATGGAACATCTTTGCTGGTTATAAACATTTAGGCTGGCCTGCCTACGATCCATCCTAGGTTTAACCAGGCTGGATTGTATGAGGAGCTCATAAACCCATTAACGATCTGGGCAAAGTCCCATCGGTGAGCTCTTCCGGCAGGCAACGCTGCGTTGGCTGTGCCATGTTGCCCGTATGCCCAGTCACCGCATGCCTAAACAGCTTTTGTTTGGCCGGATAGAGGGGGCTAAACGTGCGCGGCACGGGCTAGAGAAGAGATGGAGTGATGTGGTACAGGAGGACGTGGAGCTGAGTGGACTTGCCGATGACTACTACCAGCGGTGTCAAGATCGGCATATGTGGAGGAGGCTCGTGAAGGACACTACTGGGCAGTTGGAGACAGTCGCCCTCCAACAACAACGGAGGCCGGAGAAGCGATGCTCACAACAATGAGCGGAGCGCCGGGTGGCTAAAGCACAGCAAGTTGGCACAGTAGGGGGCACAGGTGGTGCATCAGCCAGTCATCTCAGTCAGTCGACCCATGGCAACTGGGTCTGCCCTGTCACCTCCTGCCAGCGGGAGTTCGACACTTCACGTGGCCTCAAGGTGCACATAGCCTGGCACAAGCATCACGTGGTGACGTCACCACCACTTAGTGGCGAATGGTGGTTGTTATTGTTGGTGCACAGCAGAATGAACCTGGCGACCGGAGTTTGATTCCTGCTCATGGCCAACACCATTCACGATTATCTGAACCGGTCCTTGGCTTCCCCAGGTCAACTCGGCTTCAAATGAGCATCTGGTGCGATGTGTAAACATCGCCACTCAGCAGATAAAGCCAAACGGGCAAGGTGCTGGCCACCCACCCCTCATGTGCCATGCTAGCCTTCTTCATAGGTGCTGCTCGCTAATAGCGATTGCCATAACAATCTGCTAAAGTCTATACGGGAGATCTTTGTGCGTGAGTGTATTTGTGTGTCTTACCTACGAAATCATTTTTGTCTTTCTCTGTCTGCACACGCCGTGCAACGCTTTTAACAAACTGTTTGGTTTACGTTTCGACCAAGTACACAGATACACACTAATCCCCTGTACAAAAACGCGCTATTTGTTTTTCCGTCAAATGTAAACTAATAAAATCACACCTTATATCAATTTATTATTACGCTGATCGTGGCGCCAAAAGCACGCCTCTGCGCATGCATGTGTAATAAAAGACTCTGTCAGGCGATGCTGGTCTCCGTCTGTCTTTTATTTAGGTTCTTCTCTGCACCCCCCACTGGCCTCCTCTTGGACCAGTGTCGTCTCGCGCGCGCCCCACGCACGCTCTCTCTCGCGTGCCCCGCACGCTCCTCCATTAGCTCCTCTATTCCCGCACTCCGCTGGCCGACGGCGTGCAGAGGTCCTTCAGCCACGTGGCTGATGGCGCGGATCTCCTCTCACCACCTAACGTGGCTCAGCCTCTTAACTTCCCCGACTGCACCGATCTCTTCCGGGCTCCCACTTATATACATTCCCCCCCACGTGACCCTGACTCCTCACCTTCCGGATCCTCAGATCCGGCCTTCCCATACTACCCCGCTGGCTCCGCCCCCATTCACCTCGCCTCCCATTGGAGCAGAGGTGACCGGTGGCCCCTCCCACACGCCCCGCAGACCAGGCTCCGCCCCCCAATACCCCGGGCCGTGTGATTGGACCAGAGCACAGAAACAACTACATTTCCGCTCGCATTACACATGGAAACGCTGACTCGCGTTAAACAGGCGAAAAAAATCATAAGCACAACACTGAGGTAAATACTGAACAATTCAATGTCCTCTTCTCCCCCCACACCCCAATTTATGCAGGTATTACTCTAGAGTCGGTAGCCACTACTACAGTCGGTAGATACTACTGTAGAGTCAGTAGATACTACGGTAGAGTCAGTAGATACTACTGTAGAGTCAGTAGATACTTCTGTAGAGTAATTAGACACTACTGTAGAGTCAGTAGATAATACTGTAGAGTCAGTAGATACTACTGTAGAGTCAGTAGATACTACTGTAGAGTCAGTAGATACTACGGTAGAGTCAGTAGATACTATTGTAGAGTCATTACACACTACTGTAGAGTCAGTAGATACTACTGTAGAGTCAGTAGATACTACTGTAGAGTCATTAGACACTACTGTAGAGTTGTGGGGCCGTTGGCCCCCGGGGTCCCTCCCGCCTGCATCCCCTATTCCGTTTACGTTACCCCACCTCCCTATTACCCGCTACGGTTTCGCCGGCATTCGAACGCGACGCCCCTACTGTTACAGCCTCGCGCCGCGCTCCCACGCTGCGAGCATACGTGCGCACAGCATCATCAATCAAACGCCACCCTCCCCCTCTTTACACCGATACGTACAGCTCTCGTATACTGCGAGCGTGTGCCCGCCTATAGCCCTGTGCGGCACGTTACCAATGCGCATCCGTATCCAACACGTAACGAACGTATGCGCACTCCCACACACACGCCGCTCCGCGCACTCCAACTCAACTCACGTTATGATCGCGCACCTGTATCACACGCGGGGTGAACACACGCGACACCCACTCTCGCGCCGCTCTGCGCAGCGCTCCCCCGAGGCGAGCCGCAGCACTACACTCACCCCTGACTACTCGCGTTATGATCGCGCACCTGTATCGCACCCGGGGTGGACGCACGCACACACACGCAGCTCCCCACGCGACACTCTGCATGACAAGATCACGCGAGACCACGCTTCGCTATTAATGATTTATTATCCGCTTCCTGGTAATTAATGTTAAATCAGTGAGTCGACGAGACTGGTCTATCCCACTAAACCTGTACCTATTCCCTATCCATCGGCTATTATCCTACTTCACCTCCCCACTCACCGTCAAGTGTCCACGGCGGTCCGCTGATCCTTGTGCTAACAGCGTACCTCGGTGCGTCGCACGGACGTCCGGGTCGCTGGCTGGAGCTGCGTCTGGTTCCCTGGCGCTGGAGAGAAGAGAGCGATTTCCCCTCTGCGCCCCTCTATTTATCCTCCCTACCTCCAAAGGGGATGCTGCGCTGAACAATGGGCTCGTGCACCTCGAGCCCGCGCACGGCGGTTCCGGGCGCTTTTGATCTGCTAATCAGTGAGCGGCGTTGGCGGCGTACATCCTAATTACTCCCTTACCCTTCCTAACAATGGGGTCTGCGCGCTCAAGCGTAATGTTCCCAACCCTCCATGACTATGCGCAAGAGCCCATGCGGTCCCGCTATTCATGCTGTCCCCTCCCTCCTCCGCCTGTCTCGTCGACCCGTGGGGGTGTGTGTGGGGGGAAAATGCGCCTCCACCGCGGTGGCCGAATGCCCCACGCCGCGACCACACCATATTAAGGCTGGTCGCAGCGCCGCGGCGCAACGTAGCACGGGGGAGGTCGTCCAATTCCCTGATCGCCGGAAACCGTGAGAATTAACCCCGATAAGAGTTTCTCGGATAAAAACCGGTCGGCCAGGTAACCTCCGTTTCCAGCTCTATGGGTGGGGGAAAATGCGTGCGGGTGTGTTCATGTGAGGTGAGGTGAGGGGGACGCGGGGTTGGCTCCGTTGCTTGGTGGTGGCGAGGTCGGGGATTTGGGCGCCTGCCGAACGGCTTCGTGGCGGCGGCATCACAGAGTCAGTAGATAATACTGTAGTGGGTTCAACTGAGTCGCAGACATACTCCTTGGAGGCAACAAATTTACTTATACCAACACGTTAACACAAAGGGGTTACTGCCCCTTAACCAGAAACCTATGGTGGTGCACCACCAGGCTAACTACGCCAGTTACTGGGTGTAGCTACAACGGACAGGACCCTGGCTTGGGTCCTCGTCCACATCTTGGTGACTTCTTCTCGGACGTAGAATGTAGATCGTAGATCTTCAGATGACAAAGCAACGCCAAACCCCGTTCCCCCTCAGGGACCCGGTTTGTATGCTCACTGGCCGTGGCTGGTCCCACACTTGGCGACGACCACCTTCTCGAGCCATCTAGCAACCTCTCGCCCTGGCACGTGACCACCCCAAGCTCCCACCTGGGGCCCCTGTGTAGATCTTACTTGTCACGTGCCTTCCAAGGTCAACCCGAGTGCCATGGCCTAGGGTAACATCATCCCATGGCTGACACTCTCACACTCCCTCCTGTCGGAGTCAGCACTGCATGGTGCCACTGAGTGCTATCCTAGAGCTCACCGAGCCCCTCTAGGGCTGGTACTACACCCACCTACGGGGTGTCCGCGATCACGAAGCATCGCATGCCGTGTCTCGCTAGAGCCGGCATTACTCAGTGACATTCACAATGTCGCTACATACATGACGTCCGCAATGTGAGAACATCACACGCCGTGCCTCTCTAGGGCTGGCACCACCAGTGACATCTGCGATGTCACTAGTGGTATCAGCGATGTCACTACGCTACTGCACAGTCATAGATACTACTATAGAGTCAGCAGATACTACAGTAGATACTACTCACTATATTTTATGTGGGGTGTGTAGGTATGTATATATGCGTACAAAATAAAAATTGGCTTTTGGGGGGGTACATTTTTGGAAACCGTTTATATCAACTATTTATACTCTATGATTTATTCGGTAAAGTCACGTAGGTAGAAAAAATATAGATCACGACGTTTCGATCGCAACACAAGCAATCATCATCAGGTGGGACAACCACAGCAAGAAAAAACTGCTGAAGTAGGCTATAGATCTGCCGTGGCACGAGGTTATATAGGCCTCAACAGTAGGGGGTGGGGAGAGAAGGGGGGAGGCGGGGCAGCAGCACCTCCTACTGCCGAGGTGCTGGTTGGGTCTCATTTAATTTTAAGGTACTATGATCAAAGTCCTATTATAATAATGTGCTCAAAGATTTACTCGATGAAGGTAGCTACCTTAAAATTAAACGAGACCCAACCAGCACCTTGGATCATAAAACAACGGCAGTCTTTGCCAAGTCATCAATTCCCAAGGAAGAGCAACACCTGATCAAACCAAAGGCATCAAAACCACCAAGACTTTATGGGCTACCAAAAAAATCACAAACCTGATGTCCCATTAAGACCCATAGTTAGTACAATAGGCTCTGTCACGTACAAATTAGCACAAACCGTTACGAAACAAATACAGCCCTGCATCGGTGGAACCTCTTTGTTCATCAAAAACTCTGAACATCCTGAAAATATAATTAAATATATTAAGCTTAACCCTAATCATATTCTCGTAAGTTTTGATCCGACTTCTCTGTTCACAAGGGTTCCGGTCAACGAGTCAATTAAAGTACTCGTCACTCTGGTAACGAACAAAGGTTTAGCCAAAAATATCCCAAGACGAGCTGAACACTGTCTAAAGAACACCCGCTTCTTGTGGCAAGGTGACTTCTATAAACAAAAGGAAGGAGCAGCAATGGGCTCTCCTTAGTCTCCTGTGATGGCGAATTTGTACATTGAAGATTTTGAAACAAAATCAATAGCTTCACGCTCACGGAAACCATCTGCTTGGTTTAGATATGTGAATGACACATTGGTGGATCTGGCCACACGGCAAAGATACACTGAGCGCATTTCTAAATCATCTCAACTCTCAAAACCTATCCATCCAGTTCACCATGAAAGTGGAAACTGACAAAACGCTACCATTTCTGGATATTCTGCTCGGCGGGGTCGAAATGGTAAAACAACATACAGTGTTTACCGAATGAAACCGCATACGAACGCCTATGAATGCAGAGTCACACCATCACCACGCAGAGAAATCTGCTCCTATCAAGACGCTCATTCATCGAGCTAAGAAAGTGTCAGATGGTGACAGTCTGAGAAGTGCAATTCAACATGTTAAAGAATTGCTGCAAATGAACGGTTACAACGATGTACAAATCAACAGGGCATTGAATGCAAAACCAAATCAAATAACAAGAGCATTGAAACTGCCCAAGTAATTAAAACAATCAAAATAGCGTACATTGGGGGAGTAACTGGAAAAATAAAACATCCGAGTCAGATTTGGCATGGTATATAAAATACAGAAATTAATATCTGGTACAAACGATGTATTATCGAAGCTATCAACAGAATGTGTGTATATGATTAACTGCACGTGTGGAAAATGTTGTGTTGGGCAAACAGGACGAATGATCAGCATGAGACTAAAAGAACATCAGAGAAATATTAAATTATCCCAAATACAACTGTTAGCAGTAGCAGAACACGCGTGCCAACATGGACACTGATTTGATTTTCATAAAGTTGAAGTTTTGTGCAAAACGAGCTACTACTGGCCAAGACTAATTTGATCATCTATCGAAATTGAAAGAAATAAAAAAAATATTGTAATCGTTCGGATAGCTATCGCCTTGTGCTGCGTGAAAGTGAATAATCAAATAATATATTATTTAAATGCATGCCTATAAAGGGCACCATACCTCAATAGGGATTCCCGTTGCTACGGATATGTGAATACACACAATTGACAGGAAGGACAATATCAAAGGGCTCGCATAATGCGCATGCATAATGTACGTTGACTCATGAATCCCACCCTCCAACTTTGCACAAGAGTGCAGAAGCGTGGTCACCACATCTACGCCTCTATATAAGGAACGAAACAGTTTAAGACTTTACACCATAGGAACCTCATTTGCCAGTAAAAAATATGATAATTGTTTTTTTACCCTTCTATCTGGCAAGAAAACTGACACCTGTTTTACGAGGAGTCATGTTTGCATAGACCACAATACCTGCAGTCATAATGCAAACAAAAAACATAACTCTGATAATGTATGCACTGTCCTTGAAGTTGATTGGTCCACACCCGAGACAGCTTTCCTTAGAGCCTAGTCTCACATGGGTTGGACCAGATAACGCCAAAAGGCGCACAACTCAAAGACAATGCACCATCAGAGTATGAGAGCTCGGGGTAAGCATTTACACCACTGGAACCTCATTTGCCAGTAAAAAATATGATAATTGGTTTTTTTACCCTTCTATCTGGCAACAAAACCAATTATCATATTTTTTACTGGCAAATGAGGTTCCAGTGGTATAAATTCTTACCCCGAACTCTCATACTCTGACCGTGCATTGTCTTTGAGTTGTGAGCCTTTTGGCGTCATCTGGTCCAACCCATGTGAGACTAGCCTCTAAGGAAAGCTGTCTCGGGTGTGGACCAATCAACTTCAAGGACAGTGCCTACATTATCAGAGTTATGTTTTTTGTTTGCATTATGACTGCAGGTATTGTGGTCTATGCAAACATGACTCCTCGTAAAACAGGTGTCAGTTTTCTTGCCAGAGAGAAGGGTAAAAAAACAATTATCAGTTTAAGACTTCTCCACAAATCTGGCTGTGGCCTGATGAAGCAAGTTGTAATTTCTGGCGAAACTTCGTACTCAGATTGTAAATGTTGTGGCTTGGCTCTCCAACACACCAGTTAGTGCTGTACTAGTGACGAATTGGCACGTTCTGTTTACGTGACAACCCTTACTAGTTGGCTGTGTCGGGAGGTGGTGGGTTTTATTGACAATCCTCATGGAATTTTCGTTTTGTGCCAAAATGACCAATTTGTTGAAAACCTGCTTCATCATAAAGTTCCCACCTACTATACCTTGACTGCACAAAAAAATGGAAACGACATGTTGGTGACGGTGAATCGGATGCCTTAGGAAGAGTCTACACAGCTCATCCCAACAATCAGGAGCGCTACTTTCTGCGAATGCTTCTTCATGTTTTCAAAGGGCCAACAATTTGCCAAGACCTAAGAACAGTGGAAGGAGTTGTCTCTCAAATACACAGGGAAGTTTGCAATCTTCGTGAAATTCTTGAAGATGGTCAGCATCTTGATAAAGCTATGACAGAAGCTTCTGTTAGTCAGTCCCCTTCTCAACTGAGATTTCTCTTCTGCATTATTCTTCAAGTTTGCAGACCAATCTAACCCCATGGGACTCTGGAAAGGCACGAGTCAAGACATCCTCCACAGAGCTCAAGGAGAAAATCCCAACTTCGTGGTGAACTTTTCTGATTTCATCTTTAACCAGGCCCTCATCCTCCTTGAAGACAAACTTCACCTTACTCTTTGGTTATTTCTACAAATACTTTACCGAAATAACAAAAGAGTATGGATTCCTGCAGTCACGAAAGCTTCAAATACTAAACATCACCCTCCAGGGACAACCAGCATGCCCTTTCCCAAGAGCTCCTACGTGAAATGTCCTATGATGGTTTTAGAGCTTCTTACTTTTATTGAGGAAAATGAACCAAAGCTGACGGATGTGTAGTGGTGGTATTGACGTGCGCCGGCAGTGAGGGATCACGGGGCGCGGGGTTGGGAACGCAGTGTGGGCGTGGCATGGACGCGCGCGCCGGTGGTGAGGCGCGCTCACACAAGCTGGGAAGAGAGGATCGTAGCGAGTGCGCAGTGATTGGTCAGATAAGTGGGTACTCTCAGCGACGTCCGCAGGAGGGGTATAAAGGGGGACGCGCGAGAGCACTCGTGGTCAGTGTTAACCAGTTGAAGACCGAAGACGGGGTGGAGGAGATAGGGGCCCTGTGTGGCTCGGAGCCGAGACTGGGGGGACCGTAGTCCGACGCCCGTGTGGGTCGGGACGGTGGTACCCAGAGCCGAGACGGGCACCCCGGCTGGGTGTGTCCCGGACGGCAACGGGGCGTAAGAGCCCGTGTCAGTACAGCTGAGTGGGTGTTAGTCGCCCGTGTAGCTGAGTGGGTGTTAGTCACCCGTGTAGCTGAGTGGGTGTTAGTCACCCGTGTAGCTGAGTGGGTGTTAGTCACCCGTGTAGCTGAGTGGGTGTTAGTCACCCGTGTAGCTGAGTGGGTGTTAGTCACCCGAGTAGCTGAGTGGGTGTGGGTCACCCGTGTAGCTAAGTGGGTGTTGGTCACCCGTGTAATGAAGTCGTAGCTGAGTGGGTGTCCGTCACCCGTGTAGCTAAGTGGGTGTTGGTCACCCGTGTAACGAAGTCGTAGCTGAGTGGGTGTCCGTCACCCGTGTAGCTAAGTGGGTGTTGGTCACCCGTGTAACGAAGTCGTAGCTGAGTGGGTGTCCGTCACCCGTGTAGCTAAGTGGGTGTTGGTCACCCGTGTAACGAAGTAGGGTGTTAGTCATCCGTGTAACTACAAGTTGGTGAAAATAAAGAGTGTGCTACCCGTGAAGTCGTCTCCTGCCGAGTTACTACTTTACAACTGGCGTCAGAAGTAAACCTGTCTTCAAGGAGAAATGGACACAAGGAAGACTTCTCGTTCCCACGTGCAAGACCGGGGAGACGACGACGTACCGGTGACACCACCCTCGGGAGGAGAGGACGAGGAGTTGCCGCCGATGCAGCACTTCGCGGAAATGGCCGATGCTCCGCCCGCCTCCGACACCAGCCTGCAGGACGCACATTCCCGCCTGGCGGAGTTGCTGCTCGCCGCCGCTGCAATCTTGGCGGAGATCTCCGTTCCAGCGGCCGGAGGAACGCCTGCGGGGTTGGAAGAGGCGGCGCGGCTGGAGGGTTCCCGCCATACGGCGTTTCGCGCCAAAAGTTTGGGAGTTGGCGCCATTTTTGAGGGCCCGACTCCGCTTGGCGGGAAACGAGGACACCACGTGGCCAGAGGTCTCCACACAGCGCAGCCCGCGTCATCGGCGAGCGCCGGAGCTCTCCATTTTGCGCCTGCAGAGGGAGCCGACATTTTCTACAACCACAGCGGCGCGCGGGAAAATCGCTCCAACGACGACGACGACGATCGAGTTCTCCAGCAACGATTGCCCGCGCTGTCGGTGTTCAAGGCGGACGGGGGCGACTGGGGAGCCTTCCAGCGACGGTTCATCGCGCATCAAGAAATGTCGGGGTGGTCCGACACCACTGCCCTGCGCGCGCTGCCAGCGATGCTCGACGACGACGCGCTTGCGGCCTTCACGTCTGCCCCGAGGTCGTCCCGCTCAACGCTCCAGGCCGCGCTGCACCTGTTGGCCAAGGTGTTCGGGCCGCCCTCGACCTGTCGCCACCAGTTCTACGATCGGCGGAAGGTGGTTGGAGAAACAACGCTCGCCTATCGCACGGCGCTGCTCACCCTGGCAGATTCAGCTTTTCCCCGTATGGACAAGGAGGGGAAGGACGCCATGGTGACGGAGCAGCTGCTGGCGCTGGCTCACGGATTGGGAGTTCCCATTAATACGGCGGACGAGATGGACATCTGCTCCCTGGGGATTGCCACGAGTATCCACGCTTACGAGGTCCTACAGCGGAAACCGACGGTCGTCTGCGCATCGGTGGAGAACGGGGCACCGGCCGCCACGATCATCGGACCTCAGCCTGCTGTGCCTCGGGAGGAGGCCTTCGCGGGTTCGAGGCCGGGGGAGTGGAGAACGGGCGGTCGTTCGCCCACACGCTCCTCCCGCAAGCTGGAGCAACCGAAACCCACGACGTCCCTCGTCGTCTGCTACAACTGCGGCCTTCGGGGCCACGTCGCGTCGGGATGCCGGGCCCCGCGTCAACGCACCGCGGGACCACGTCCGGACGACGCCCAGGGACTCAAGACATCCCAACTGAACCCGGTGTCTCGGACCTGACGGCTGTTGACCGTCGGGAACCGGAACCCCGGGGCTCGCACGGAGCCCCGATGCCTGTCCCATGCCTCCCTGAACTGCCGGCGCTGCCGGATGGCCAACTGCGTCCTGTGCCGTACGACGGTCCGGCAAGGCGGACTCGATCAAGGACGCAACACTTTTCATGAAAAAAAAAATAATAAATATATTCTTTTTTTGTTAAAGCCCGACTTCGTTGCCGGCTTCCCCCCCTCTGCCGGGGTAATGTCCCGTTCAAGGGACGCTCGGACATTGGGACATTGCATGAGTCGGAGAGAAAAGAAGAGAAAATGATTAAAGAAATTTTTTTTTATTGTTACTCTTTCCGCATACACAGTATCGTTGCCACTCGCCGGATTGTGCATGTTGTTCTTGTTGCGGGTGGGGCGGTTGCTGGGTTTTGCGGATTGCGGTGTTCATGTTGTGTTATGTTACGGGGCACACATGGGAGTGAAGGGGTGTTGTATGGTTTATTAGCAGCCGGGTCGGCTGCGAGCTATGTGGTAGGGGTGATGTAGTGGTGGTATTGACGTGCGCCGGCAGTGAGGGATCACGGGGCGCGGGGTTGGGAACGCAGTGTGGGCGTGGCATGGACGCGCGCGCCGGTGGTGAGGCGCGCTCACACAAGCTGGGAAGAGAGGATCGTAGCGAGTGCGCAGTGATTGGTCAGATAAGTGGGTACTCTCAGCGACGTCCGCAGGAGGGGTATAAAGGGGGACGCGCGAGAGCACTCGTGGTCAGTGTTAACCAGTTGAAGACCGAAGACGGGGTGGAGGAGATAGGGGCCCTGTGTGGCTCGGAGCCGAGACTGGGGGGACCGTAGTCCGACGCCCGTGTGGGTCGGGACGGTGGTACCCAGAGCCGAGACGGGCACCCCGGCTGGGTGTGTCCCGGACGGCAACGGGGCGTAAGAGCCCGTGTCAGTACAGCTGAGTGGGTGTTAGTCGCCCGTGTAGCTGAGTGGGTGTTAGTCACCCGTGTAGCTGAGTGGGTGTTAGTCACCCGTGTAGCTGAGTGGGTGTTAGTCACCCGTGTAGCTGAGTGGGTGTTAGTCACCCGTGTAGCTGAGTGGGTGTGGGTCACCCGTGTAGCTAAGTGGGTGTTGGTCACCCGTGTAACGAAGTCGTAGCTGAGTGGGTGTCCGTCACCCGTGTAGCTAAGTGGGTGTTGGTCACCCGTGTAACGAAGTCGTAGCTGAGTGGGTGTCCGTCACCCGTGTAGCTAAGTGGGTGTTGGTCACCCGTGTAACGAAGTCGTAGCTGAGTGGGTGTCCGTCACCCGTGTAGCTAAGTGGGTGTTGGTCACCCGTGTAACGAAGTAGGGTGTTAGTCATCCGTGTAACTACAAGTTGGTGAAAATAAAGAGTGTGCTACCCGTGAAGTCGTCTCCTGCCGAGTTACTACTTTACAGATGCACAGAGAGAAGCCTACACGACAATCTTGGAAGACATTGAGTCTAAAAATGGAGGCACATTTTTCCTTGATGCACCTGGTGGTACTGGGAAGACATTTGTTCTTAACCTGCTCCTGGCTAAGGTTCGCCATTTTTATTGCCAAAAAGGGGAAAAACCCTATCATCTTAATTTAATACTGGCAAAGGAGGCCTCATGATGATGCTGCTCACCCCGATGTCTCAATGTCCTGATAATGGCGTTGTCTTTGTGCTGTTCGCCTTTTGGCATCCTCTGTAAAACTATGGTGATTTAGATGGCAAGGGCAGTGCAAGGTCCGAGGGTTGAGTGTTCGCACCAGAGGGTACGTGGGGTGGTGGGGGGGTCACGAAAGGACTATAGGGGAGGGACGGGACTGACCGTAGGGGTGAGGGGAGGGAAGAGAACGGGCAATGGAGAAGAGGTGAGGCTTTAAGAGTGGAACGGAATGAGGATTTGTGTGCCGATTTCTCCCTGCGCCGTATAGATCTTTTTTTCAGAAGCGACTTGACCACAAACGATAGCTCGACGAAGTGGACGATCATCGTGCGGAAATTCACAGCAGCCAAACACTCTCAACGCACGTTTTTTAAGTTGAGTTAAGAAAAACCCAGGACAGATATTGCGATGAGTGTTGTTACGATGAGTAGTGCGGTAATTCTTCCATTCGGGGATGCTTTTCGCAGAACGCGGAAGGCGCACCATTATAACGTGGAATGTCCAGATATGGCCCACTGAGCTATGTAGCTCATTTTCACAAGTAACCTTGCCGCAAATGTTAGCTCAACAAAGTGGCTTGTTGAGTGATAATTCATAGCGGCCATTCACTCTCAACGCGCGTTTCTAAGTGGAGAAAAAAACCGCAGGACCCAGAGAAAAATCCACATGACCACAGCGAGAGAGAGACACGCAAACTCCAAATATACAGCAGGTGTCAGGATCGGAATCGAACCCACGACCTCCTTTATACCAGGCGAGGTAGTTAACATCTCACCGCTCGATTAAGATGTAGATAGAAGTTCTGATACACTCTAAGAGGCCCTGCCACCAGCAGTGACGTTAGGAAGATATTGCATTCATACAGCTTAACAAAAAACTGCTAGTAAAGCTAAGCAGTAGATTCTGTTGCACGAAAATACAACCCCATACATCTTGAAAGAGACACCACTAATTCCACGTGGTCTCTCTCTTGCATTTATATAAAATGATGACGCGTCTTACTTGAACCGAAACAAATAAAAACACCTGATAACCGCCACAATCTAATTGTCCACACGAAGCGGCGGACCAAGTGAATGGAGTGCAGATTCCAGCTCACTGCGCAACCGTCTCAGCGGACACAACGCAAACCACCAACTCCATTGTCCCAGTGTTCCGGGGATGCTCGCACGGGTTATATTTTATACCACATTTGTTTTGAGGATTGGGCCAGGGGCCTCCGCCTGTTGGAGCGCCTCCAGAGATGAAGTGGAAAGTTATTTCACTTGTGAATGCTGAATTTCATTTGTTGTTAGCCTTGTAAAAATAAATGTTACTTTTCTTTAACTTTGTTTCACCTCATAATATAGGTTTTTGGGTCAGATCGCGTTTTAAATTTGAGTAGCACGACGTTTCGCTGATAGTTACAATACGATTCTCTCTTCAGCACACCGGTGGGCTAAAGAAGTGAATTATTTTGTCCTTTGAAAAACGTGACACATTTTTTACTGTTTGGCCGTGTCGGGTGGTGGAGGGTTACGACACATTTATAAATAACGTGATCTGACCCAAAAACCTATATTATGAATAATATTGGTCGCGAAAGCCTGCCACGTGTTAAACTTGTTTCACCTTTTGAAATTATTACTGGGGCCTTCACAGTACCTGTAGCCTCGGGGAGTCTACAAAATCTAATCCGGGCCTGGTTGCATCGCATCAACATTCGAGTTGTTTACCCTCCACCAATCCGACGAGACCGTTACCGTTAAACAGACATTGCGGTGAGTGTTGTTACGGTGAGTCCTCGCTGAACGCGCCGGTGTTCAAACGATATAATGCGGTTCTTCCATTCGGGAACGCTTTTCGCAGAACGTGGAAGGTGCACCGTCATAACGCGGAACGTGCGCGGTTATAAGGTGGAATTTCCACATATGGCCCACTGCCATCCAGAGACACCCACAGAGACACCCACAAAGACACCCACAGAGACACCCACAGAGACACGCACAGAGACACCCACAGAGACACCCACAGAGACCCACAGAGACACCCACAGAGACACCCACAGAGACACCCACAGAGACACCCACAGAGACACCCACAGAGACACCCACAGAGACACCCACAGAGACACACACAGAGACACCCACAGAGACACCCACATAGACACACACAGAGACACCCACAGAGACACCCACAGAGACACCCACAGAGACACCCACAGAGACACCCACAGAGACACCCACAGAGACACCCACAGAGACACCCACAGAGACACCCACAGAGACACCCACAGAGACACCCACAAAGACAGATAGAGACACACACACACACACACCTGCAGGTTACTTCAACATCCACGCATGCATAGGTGCTGCTGCTGCTCGCTAACAGCACTTGTCCCAACGGTCTGTGAGTGACTCGATCAGATGAGCTTTCTTGTCTCGGAGTTTGTTGAAAGTTCGTATGGTTATGAGATGAGGGTTGTTTGGTAACTCCTCCACCTAACACGATTTTTTGAGGACCCAGCTATGTAGCTCTTTTTCACAAATGATAGCTCAACAAAGTGGCTTATTGAGTAGAAATTTAAAGCGGCCAAATACTCTAGCCGCGTGTTGATTCTAAACGTGGAGGTAAAAAGGATCCAAAGAAAAATCCACACGACCACGGCGAGGGAGACACGCAAACTCCAAATGAACATCAGACGTCAGGGTTGGGATAGTAGACGAGGCAGTTCACATCTCAGGCTTTTCAATGACTGAACAGACGGCGTTTTTGCTCAAACTAATGGGACTCTCCTCAGGCAATGAACTTGGTTTGTTTAAAAACATATATAAAGTAGTCCTTCGGTTAACGTTTTGTCCCGTTCCACCAATAACTGTTATTAGAATTCACTTATGAGTTGAAATATAAGTGAAAGCACTGAGTCTGTTTCCACTGCCAAAACAGAAATGTCATAATGTAAACAAAGCCAGTCGAGGTCTAAACGCTCATAAATGCGCGTCGCTGATAGGCTGAGGGCTTGGCTCAACCCACTTACGAGTGCTCGGATTGGCCGAAATTGGCGCCTGTGTGCGTAATGTAAGCGTACCGTTAATCACAACGTTAGTCGAAACCATGGGGTCTTATGGGAGGCAAAACGTTAACCGAAAATGTGTTAACCAATGTCACTGTTAACCGAGGGACTGCTGTATACAGGCATACCTCGTATAGCGCTCGAGATGCGTTCTTGGTAAACAGAGTTGCTATAAGTGGTATGCCTGGATTTCATACCACGAGAAGTCAGTTGTCATTGTAGCCATCACAATGACCCGTGTTGGTTTCTGGGTTCTATGTCAACATTCTTGACATTAACCCCTAAACAACTCGGCATCGTTGTGTTGGCTTTGTAATCTACGTTGTTGGGTTTTGCTAAAAAAACATCTACGGAGGCATGTGGTTTATCAAGATTTTTCCAGAGTAGCACTCAATCATCACAATTTTTAAATATACACTTGTACATCTGATTTGAATAGATCAATCATTCGGGGAGTAATACATATCATCTTCGAATCAAATTCAATATATACTTAATTTGTGCATACAAAACTGTATATGAAGTGCATTATAGCTTGCAAAAATAGAATACAGGTGCATCGATTTAGTATTTACTAAACAGCAAACCCTTGCCCATCGCCGGGGTTACGTTCCTGGTAAAAGGCCGCAATCAGAAAATCCGCCTTCCCCAAAATCGAATAAAAATGTAAAAAAATGGACTTTGGTTCATTGTTCCTAACGCACGATAGAAACAAAAAATTGCGGGTGGCTGAACCTCACTGCCTCCTCACTCGAGGCTAGAAACACCACGTGACCCGGGACCCGCAATGGGACACTTGAGAGAAGAGACGAAAGACTCGAGACAAGATGGAGATAAGATGGCACCACACGTGTCCTTCCATGGCAGCAGCAGCATCATCGCGAGCAGGGCAGTCAACCGCGAATGGTCCAGCCACAGCGGCGCGAACGGCAAACTCTGTACCTCAATAGCCTTGGCACGAAACTGCAAAACAGCGATAGCTAAACCCGCGAGAGGGAAGAGTGTAATGTAAACAAAACACTTTTATTTACAGCATATAATTCAACTATCGGCGTCATATTACAGGCACAAGGAATCGAATTGTAAATCTTGCAGAGTGGTGTGACCCCGGCGTGTGAAACAAACTGTTGGGCAAGGGACTGGACTGGACTTGTCACAAGAATCCTTCGCGTTCCCTTCATAGCCTCTTTACAGCTGGGCTCACAACGCCTCGCACGGCTCACTTTGAGACGTTGTCGGATGGCAGCCAAGCAGACGTTTAACTTATCGGATAAATGAAGGATGATAGGATAAATGTACGTGATTGGTCTTGTTTTGTGCAGTAATTGGTGACCGGGCTGACCACCATCAACTCACTGCATTTGAGAGCCCAGTTTAATCACAACCATGTCATGTGTCTATCTAAGTCTATGGGTTTCTATAAAGAATGCTGCTCTATACTTTCACGTGTGGGTCACTATATTAGCCATTTGCTGTGTGAGTGGTTGGGTTTCTTTCTGAATATATGATCTCTATCTATGGGTCTGTATGTGAATCTATGGTGTCTATGTGAATATATGGGTCTCTTTGTGAATATATGGGTCTCTGTGTAAATATACGGGGTCTCTATGCCAGTCCTTTGTGAGTCAGCAAGTCAATGCAACTCGCAAAATGAAGGTAAGGCTACCACGTGTCTGGGAGGCTCAAACGTGACACGTGGTCAACTGGTTGCCCCTCCCTCCACCAGTAACGCCCACATTTTTATAGCCACGCCCACACAGTTGAGGTCTCGCGTTCTACATCAACATTTTCTGACGGTCAAAACCAAATCAGGACTTTAGTAGCTTCACGAGGCATTGCGGTTCAACTGCACATTGCCGGCGTCTTGATCGTTGGCTCGATATGGGGTTAGTTTCTAGCAGTGGTGAGTTGATTGGTACATCTTGTTGTGTTAGTTAAGGTGGCTTGGGACTGGTTGGCAGGACTTCTGGCTTCGTTAGATTGAGGTCTTACGTTCTCCTTCTTCATCGTTTGGCTCATCTGCTTGCTCTGCCAGTCCAACTTGACCTGTATAATATAGAGAGGTAAGCAATGAGTGCGTGATGAGGCTAAGTGAGCAGTGTAAGATTTAATTTCGATTTAAAGCTTTCGTAACTGCAGGGATTCATCTTCTTGGTTCTTTCGGTAAAGTCACGTAGAAGGGAAATAATAAAATAATAAAACATAAAAAAATAATTCTCACGACGTTTCAGCCACAACGCAAGCAGCCGTCCTCAGGTGAAGAACAGGTCTGTCGGAAAGACAGCGTAAGATTGTGCAATACGTGCATAGATAACGAATACAGGTACGTGTATAACAACAACAGCCTCTCACAACGTGACAATGACGTCAAAACTGCACTTGTGCCATTCTAGGCGCACTTTGAGGTTCCGTGATTTGTCAAAGTTCGCTAGCAGGTCACGAAACAGACCCTGGTCTCATGGGTTGATTGAGATGGCTGGCAGATGCGCCACCTGTGCCCCCTACTGTGCCAACTTTCAGCGCTTTAGCCACCTCCTCTGCCCTCCGTTGTTGTTGTTGGAGGGTGACTGCCTCCATCTGCTCAGCAGCGTCCTTCACGAGCCTCCTGCACAGAGGCCGATCTTGACGCCGCTGGTACCAGTCATCGGCAAGTCCATTCAGCACACACACACGCCCAGTGTGCAATTGAAATATTGCGCTAATGCTTGGGTGGGCTCGTTATACAGTTTAAAAAAAAAGTAAGTTCTATGAAGACCAAACCAAGCCTAATCTGTGCTTGCAATGTAAATGCTTTAAAACATGAACAGAACAATTGGTCATTCACCAAAACGTAGAAAAATGATTGACTCAAGCTGCGAGCCCGAATTTAAGCAATTTATTGAGCACTCCCCTTCTCTTCCCAGACAGTCTGGACCACCATTCTCGCATTCCCAACCTCCAAGTTGTCTACCCTATCCAAGCCACGCGATTCCTAGCGCCCTGCACGTGCCCCTGCATGCTTCGTAACGGGGGGGGGGGGGGGGGTGGCTTCATTGCAGCCTCAAGCACCCGGCTCATGAATCAAAGTCCCTTCCCGTGCCATGACAAAAGCAAAATGACTGTATAAAGTGATACATCGCAACATCCTCGCTTCTGTGCTGCACATCGTCTGCTCCTCCTGATTTTCAGGAGGAGTAGCAAGTGATACAGTACTTTTGCTGTGACGGTTCTACCTGAAGACGGAAGCTTGTGTTGCCTCCGAAACGTCGTGATTTAATTTATTAGTTTTATTTTATCACCTACGTGACTTTACCGGAAAAAAAAACAAAGAGTATAGATCCTTGCAATCACGGAAACTTCAAATCTAGAATGAACATAAAGGTCCCCTATGATGTAGCCTTGACCAGTCAGTCGAGGCAAGTGCTGTTAGCGAGTAACACCTCGAGAGGGTGCTGGCGTTTACACAATGCAGCGAGGTTAGGGAATTGAACCCAGGTGGCTGGTTCTTAGTGCAGTGCGCACACAAACACACACAGGAAGAATGACACTGACAAGAGTGGCTCGTGCTTCAAGCCTCTCTCGCTCTCACCTGAGCATCCTCCAGGATCGCATACAACTGGGTTCATTGGCTCTATTTCTTGAGGCCTGTTGAGAGAGAAGTGGACAGGCGTCGATCACACATCACCACCCTCACCCACATGCAACCTGTGTGACTGGCACGGCTGGGAGTCTAACCCAGGCCTCACACCTGCCTGGCACCCGCATGGAACCACTGACCACAGCAATCACTAACCCTGATTTGAAAGACATCCTTTATTTGACCACGTGAAAACCCATTGAGATATTGTCTCCTGTGATTGATGTATTTTATTTAACTACGTGAGAGTCCATTGAGATTCACCATCTCCTATGACTGACTCAGTCTCACGTCACCACTCCCACTCACATGGAGCCCCTGTCACTGACAGCAGCCACGGCTGGGAGTCTAACTCAGGGGTCCCAGCTGCCAGGAGCTCACGATGGTTCCACTGAGCACAGCTCTGAGTCTCGGGCAGGCAGGGAGCTGGAGTCAAACTCAGGCCCTTGGAGAGGGCCGGCTCAGGGTCCCTGGCGTGGCCATTATAAGCCATGTTCTATCACTCACTGCGAGGTTCTGGTGCAAGTGCGGTCGATACTCACTGGCCTGCTGGATCCCTTGGCTGACATGGTCTCTTCTTCCAGCAGTAAAAACCAACTCCAGCAACAGCACCCAGAGCAGCAGTGACTCCAAGGGCGATCCAAACTACATGTAATGGAGGTGAAGCTGGATTTGGCGTGGGTGCTGCGTCTGTCGGTTCTTTTAAACACAAACCTCAGACGACACGGAAACACGTGAACACCCAAGAGATACACACAGTCAACGTCTTCTTCCTCTTCCTGCCATGCCCCCTCCTCTCGTGCGGCCTTTGCCCTGCAGCTCCTCCTGCTCTGCTCGTCGCTGCCTTGGGGCACCTCCGCGTCTACTCTCCAGTGCCTCGAATCCGCCGCGTTCGCCACTTCTACTCCCCTCGCACTCGACCTGCCCCTCTGCCCTGGTGCCTCCACGTTCATCGCCCTTTGCGGTTGCCCCCTCTTCTACTAAGGCAGCCCCAGCCCTGTGAGCCGACTCCCTCTCTCTGCTCGAGTACCCCCACTCCCGCATCCTTCCCCAGCCCTTCAGTTCTGACCGATCCAGTCCTGTGATCGCTGAGATCCATCGCACCATCCTCGCTTCTGTGCTGCACAGCGTCTGCTCCTCCTGGTTTTCAGCAGCAGCAGACGCTCTGTGGCTTTATCGAACTCGCGTTCTGGCTCTACGCGGTGCACCTAATGAGGCTAGTTTTCCATAACACGGGGGTGATGTTTTGGCTGGACGCTGCTAAGACTCTCATCTCCGTGTCAAAATGTAGTGCCGCGAGACTGCTTCATCCTTTGCAAGGCGTGAATGAATCGACTTTAAGAACGATTTAATTTCCATGCATGTTTTAGTGTGCGTGTGTTTTTCAGAGTTTTTCGTGTGAAAAAGTAACACACTCAACATGCACAACGATGCAATGGGAATGTTTACATAGTGCCGCAAGCATCTCGCCGTCCAGTCATTGAGGACTTTAGACGGCTGCCGAGATGGCGAATTGGCGACAGAGTCAGGGGAGAGCATCGGGTTGGGAATTCATTGTTAGGGGAGAGCATTGGGCGTGAGTTCTGCGGTGCGGGAATGAGACGGGGGTTTCATGTTTAAGAGTGTACACCAGAGGTCGCAACTGGGTGCCCGATACCCATACCCTACCCGATACCCGGCTACTGGGTATGAGTAACCGTTTGCGACCCTGGTGCGGCCGGGTATGGGTAGGCCGTGAGTCACTGGTGAGTAACCATTTGTCACTCATTTCGGGTAGGGTACGGGTATGGGTAGGGAACGGGTACCTGTACCCGGCCGGGTACGGGTACGGGTACCCATTTGCGACCCTGGTGCGGCCGAGTACGGGTACGGGTAAGGAATCAAAACCCGTTTGCGACCTCTGGTGTACACACGCAAGAAATGGAGAGTGACTCGGCATCCTTTAGTAAAATAACAAGGGCAGACATCTTGTAAAATTAGTAACACAGAGGGAGGGATGATCATTTCGGACCCAGGAAGGCAACCCTAGTTTTCCCACAATGTCTATTATCTGTCGAACGCGGTTCTGCCTAACACGTCATTTTCTAGGAACCTAACCCCCCCGCGTCCGGCGAGGCCTGCCTGTGAATGTAAAATAGTGACGGTGCTATAATAACCGAGCCTAGAGGGACGCCATTGTTCATGGTTCTCTTGTGACTATGTTCACTGGTGAGGTGTTCACCCTCAACACACGATTTGCTGAGCATCGTGTTCATTAGGTGAACGGTACAACAGCTTTTGATGACTTTTTGGGTCAACTTCAGCAGCAGGCAATAACGCCAAACGGAGTCATTGACAGCCAGCCGGTCAATCATCGCTGTGCCGGTTTCCTGTTGACGCTGCAAATCGCATTGCAGCTCCCGCATCGGCACTTGAAGTGAATCCGAATCAGAAATTTATTTCCTGAGTAGAGCCCCTTTGAGCTAAGAAGCTTTTTTTCAACATCAAAGGATTCCACATCCCACGAGTGAACAACAATCTCATGGGACACAGACAAGAGAAGGAAATCAAGCTATCATTGGCTCACGTAGACAACTCAGCCAATAGTCGAGTTTCTTATACTACAGGATGTGACAAAGACCTTTTATGTCCTGTGCCAACAGAGTGAATTTTCGTGGTAAATCTGGACAATGGAGATAATTTGAATTTTCGCTTAGCAAGAATGATAAAGCAGTCGGTGTTAAATAGATACGGGGATGACATAATGCAAACCTGGTTCATTGTGAACATTCAGCTGGAGATACCCGATGTCTTGCATGCTTGGCTTGTCGTATTGAGAAACCGTGACCTCACAGCGATATTGCCCGGCGTCGTGGGTCTGGATGTCGCTGATGGTGATGGAGGCGTTACACGTGGACTCATCACCCAGCCACGTCACCTGCAATGGCCTGAGGCTTCTCTTTCTGTATTTGATCTTATAAACCTGTGGTCAATAAAGGTGAGAACACGTACAGACAAACGATGCGATTCAAGGGTGGGATTCTCTATACATATGTAGAGGTATTACATACCGGGGTGTAGCAAGCCGTTACGTTGGGGTGTCTACATCAACGTCCGCATAAAGCCCCGCCCCTCGGGGGGCAGTTGGGTATATAAGGCGGTGCGCGAGAGAGCTCCAGGCAGTCGTTGGAGCAGAAGAGAATGAAGAGCCAGTGAAGATTGAAGAGCAGCTAGCTAGCCCTGGGACTACCCTGACTCGCTGCTCTTGTAAGAGCCGAGCAGGGCAAGCCAGGGGCGACCTCATAGCAGCGAGGTCTGTGTCCTTGTGAGGGCCAGGCTCGTGTGGCTGAGGGTCGGACCTGAGCCGAAGCTGGGCCAGGTCAGTTAGCCTCCACTAGGATGGCCTGAGTTAGAGGGGTGTAGGAGCTAACGGGGAAATGTTAGCTGAGGGACACTGCCTCGGATAGAACCGGGTGAAGGGGCCATTCGTTACCCCTTCAAGTGTGAGGGTGCTCTACGTGCTATATAGTAGAAATTTGTTAATAAATACGTGATGCCTCCGTCGACGTCTCCTGCGCTACTTACGCCGTTACACATATGATACACATGCTCATTGTAAAAAAAAAAATATTTCATCAGTAACGTTCCCTATAACAGTAAAATAAAATAACCCGACAATTTGGGCAATGGCTCTTCTTCAAAGTAAAAGGAGATCGAGCAGAGAAATAGATACGATTATAGTTGGATATTTCAAGGTAAAATGTGGTGTCTGTAAAATGTTGAGGTTGAAAGCCCATGGCCCACCAGCAGTGGAAAGTGATAAACCTTCCACTACCACATATTAGCATGAAAGGTCGCTAATAATTACGTGTTATTCATTTTTGCGTGCAGGGTTTAGTCAGAGGGGGGAAATATGGATTTGCAACTGTAATAGTAACGCACCTTCTCATTGTGTCCGCCTATGGTCCTGAACCACTCCACCAGCGTCCTTGAAACGTCACTGATGGTGCAGGTGTAAGAGCAGGGCAGGAGGACCATGCTGCCTACTCTTGCCTTTACCTCAACTGGGGTGACAACGGCCAGGTCTGTGGACAAACCCACGATGTTTACATCAGCAATGGGATGGGACCTCTGGGGGAGGTGCTGTGCTCACAACAGAGAAAGGGCAAACACTTTGCAGGACACTAAACATCTCATTGGATGACTAGCAGAGCAGTGCAATGCTGCATATTAGAGAACGGTCCACGGAAGTGGATATCTTAAAGCTACCTCTGAGGTCCCCTTAAGTGGTGCCACGGTGGCGAGATGTTAACTACCTCGCCTGGTATACAGGGGGTCGTGGTTTGGATCCCGACGCTGACGCCTGCTGTATATTTGAAGTTTGCATGTTCTCCCCGTGGTCACATGGATTTTTCTCCCTATTCTCCAGTTTCTTCCTCCATATTTAGAATCAAATCACGCGTCTGGAGTATGTGTCTGCTATAGAAGTCCACGCGATAAGCCTTTTTGTTGAGTTGCTATCATTTGTGGCCCGCTCGCTTCTGAAAAGAACTGCATAGCTCAGTGGGCCTGGTAAAATTAAAAGTAGTTTAGTTTAGGTACCATTGAAGCCGCACTGCAGGGAGGATCGTTTTCCCATAGTGCACTGCAAAAGCGAGTCACATTTGATGCATGAGACTCAAACAGATATGCAGGAAAACCTGCCCAATTCGGCTTTGTCAAACGCGTGTTTCTGCTCTACACGGTTTGCCTGAGGTCAGTCTTTCTGGTACACTGGGGTGATGGTCCGGCTCTGCGTGGGTTAATGCTCAGTTTAACACGGAGGCTTCCTCGATAAATATTATCCAAAAGAGGTTGTTTTTTTGCGCTAGATCACGTAAATATAAATGTGTCATTAAAACCGCCACCACCCTGCACAGCCTTATTAGTAGGTTTGCTAATTCGTTACTACAGCACACCGGTGTGTTGGAGAGTAAATGCACAATATTTACAATTTGTGTATGACGTTTATCCAGTAAGTATAACTAGCATCATCAGGCGACAGCCAGATTTGTGGAAAAATCCTCCTGTTTCGTTCTTAAATAGAGGGATAGATATGGTGTCGTGACTTGTGAGCCCCTCAGATGCGACGGCCAGAGATTCAAAGATATGTGGATGACACATTGATTGTCTGGCCACACGGCAAAGATACACTCGACGAATTTCTAAATCATCTCAACTCGCCAATCATCTCAACTCACTATGAAAGTGGAAGTTGACAGAACAATGTTTACTGAAAGAATACGCACACTGCATCTGAATGCAGTCACACCATCACCCCACAGACATTCTCTCTCATCAAGACGCTGATACATCGGGCTAAGAAAGTGTCAGATGGAGATAGTCTGAGAAGTGAAATTAAACAGGTTAAAGAAGCGCTGCAATTGAACAATTACAGTGATGCACAAATCAACAGGGCACTGAATGACAAAACCAAATCAAATAACAAGAGCATTGAAACTGCCCAAGTAATTAAAACAATAAAAATAGCGTACATTGAGGGAGTAACTGATAAACTAGCCAGATTTTTTGAAAAACTAAACATTGTAGTCAGATTTGGCATAGGGGCTCGTAAGTGATGACATCACAATTATCCGTCTATTTAAGAACGAAACAGGAAGATTTCCTCACAAATCTGGCTGTTGCCTGATGATGCTAATTGTAATTACTGGCAAAACGTCGTACTCTAATTCTGAATGTTGTGCATTTACGAATTGCCATGTTCTGTTTACGTGACAAACCTTACTAATTGGCTGTGTTGGGTGGTGGCGCGTCTAACGACACATTTATATTTACGAAATATAATCATAAAAACTGTGAGAACGATATATTTACATGTACGTTTTTGTGTGTGTGATAAAGCAACATACTCAACATGTACAACACAAATGTTCACATATTGACGCATGCATCTAGCCGTCAATTCGCTGATGACGTCACACGAACGCCAAGATGGCGAATCATTTAACATTCAAGTGACAGTGTTAGGGGTAAGCGTTGGGCGTGAGCGCCGTGGTACAGAAAGATAAGTGTAGATGGGGGTTTTGTGTTGAGGGGGGGAGTGAAAACTGAAGAGTGCACACACACGCAAAAAATGGAGAGCGAATCAACATCCATTTAGTACAAAAACTAGCAAAACTTTTTTTTTTTGTAAAGCAAAGAGCAAAGGAGTGATCATTTCGGACCCAGGAACGCAATCATAATTTTCCCGTTAGGTGTATTATTTGCCAAACGCGGTTTAGCCCAACGCGCCATTTTCTAGGTACGTAACCCCCGCGTTAGACGACCTCTACCCGGTTTATTTAACAGCAAGAGCTTGGAATTAGCCAAATTAAGTGCAAAGTCAGATAACCAAATATAATGTTAAAATGCTTGCGTAGTACTCTTTTTATTTCTTTCATAATTTCACCTTGATAATCCGTTGAGAAGGAACATCTGTTTTGCAAGGGTGCCCAGGTGGCCAGGCTAAGATGATAAACTCATGAGACTTGATATCCGGATTGTATGCCAATTGAACACCGAAAGTGAAGAGTCACAGGCAGGAGTTGAACCCAGATGACCATGGTTCTATGTCCATGGTTCTGTCACGTGTACGTATTCGTGTTGAACTTTTTTCACACCGTACATAGCCAGCAGCGGAGGTGCGGGGGAAGGACAACAAACCAAACACGAAAGTCAAGATGGATATTGAGTGCTAGGTCTGGGCTACATGACAGATGATGGGAGCAGTGAGTGGTAGGACAGTGCTATGAAGGACGTGATACAAACCTGTTTGTGGGTGGACATTCAGCTGTAGATACCCAATGTCTTGCATGTTTTGTGGAAACACCGTCACCTCACAGCGATATCGCCCAGAGTCGTTTGTTTGCAAACTGCTGACGGTGATGGAGGCGTCGCACTTGGACACATTACCCACCCAGGTGGCCTGGATAGGCCAGGGATCGCTCTCTCCATATGGGTGTTTATAAACCTGTGGTCAATAAAGATAAAAACAGCACACGGAGATCAAATGTGTGATATTGTTTCAGTATAAAATTCATTCAGATAAAACCCGAGAATGATTCTGGCTACAGGGCATGCAACTGTGCTGGATTAACTATTGACAAAGTAGCTTCACGTGGAAACTGTTTTCAAATGGCTGGCCCATGCCTCAGCCCAGTCACGTGACCAGGGGCCATCGATCTGGATAGAAAATAACAAACCTCTTCATCTGCGTTG
The DNA here is from genome assembly GCA_018977245.1 of Lethenteron camtschaticum. Classification (NCBI taxonomy): domain Eukaryota; kingdom Metazoa; phylum Chordata; class Hyperoartia; order Petromyzontiformes; family Petromyzontidae; genus Lethenteron; species Lethenteron camtschaticum. The sequence continues at coordinate 16,668 of WFAB01001320.1, read as the reverse complement.
CATATTGTACATGCTCAATGGTCATGTGGCCAGGTTTACTAAAGTAGTGTTTCAATTACGGACGAATAAACTTCCTTTGAGGCACACACTGTTTATTGTCTTTCTTCGTCACGGTCCCTAACACACATAATGGGTATACAGTCCCCTTACCCGATACCTAGGGAGGTATGGCCTCCGGACTCGGCGGGACCTACTCACGAGTTACCCGCTAACCTAACATCCTCTGGCTGGGACCTAGGGGAGGCTATCTGACCCGACCACTGGCTCGGTGGGTCCCCGACCATTGGTCACACTGAGCCTCAGCCCTTAGAAGCGCTGCAAGGCTTGGTCCAGGGTCATATCTATCTTCAGCCCGGGCTTCGGTCTTCGTGTGGAGAGAACTCAACTAGAGCTCTCAGCGCTCTGGATTTTATACAGGTTCGTGACTGGCTCCGTCCAAGCCACGTCCCTTCTTGGAACCTTCTGATTGGTCCTTCCCAATTGGTCGTTTTGATCGGCTTTGACCTTATCTGACTGAAGGAATTTTCCGAGCAGGAATTGGCGTTCTGATCCGCTCTCACCACTGCTTGACCCCGGGCATTTCCCCAGGGAGGTAACGCTGCTGCACTCCGTTGACACTCAGTGGTACTGCAGGTTACTAAATGGTGAGTGGCTATCACCTCTACACTAACAAGACTTATCAATTCCACGCTTGCGCTTGATGCAATTTAGTGGCAAATGGCGCACAGAACGGACAGCGAAGTAACTCACCCTCTCTTCATGCCCGTCTATGATGCTTAACCACTCCACCAGCGTGTGGGTAACGCCGCTGATTGTACAGGTGTAGGAGCAGGGCAGGATAAATGTAGTGCCTGCCATTGCGTTCATTTTATCTGGGGTCACAACCACGAGTTCTAGAGAAACCACACACAACGTCCACATTAGTATATTTTCTTATATAATAAAATGCTCCTCCCTCACAGCTTAAATAGACACTCCAAGCCTAAGACGTGTCATTTCGACTCTGTCTTATCGACAGACATGTTCTTCACCTGAGGACGGCTGCTTGCGTTGTGGCCGAAACGTCGTGAGAATTATTTTATTGGTTTATTTTTATTATTTTATCATTTCCATTCTACGTGACTTTACCGAAAGAACCAAGAAGATGAATCCCTGCAGTCACGAAAGCTTTAAATCGAAATTTAACCAAAGAGTATTACCCCTGTGTTGTGGAAAACAAACCCCATCAGCCACAACCGTCTCCAGCTAAAACACGCGTTAGATGAAGCCGCGTTGGGTAAGGGTTTTCACTATATCTTTTGTTACAAATTTTATTCCCGTGTCTCGTCATTAATAAAAAAACATCCATTGAGATTTCTCACATACTAGTGTAACATTTCTTGCTAGTGAACAATCCGTAAAGCGGATATCACAGAGCTAACTCTGAGATTTCTTCAAGCGAGGTCTGCTTGTCTACACAGTTGGGAGCAGGACTTACCCAAATTGCTCTTGCACATGAAACAGCGCTTACCGCATGGCAATCAACCAGATACGTTTTAATTCTGAGAGTTAAAATTTCGTCATTTAAGTGCAGAATTGCAGAAGGGGGGCTTAGTCCATCAACTCACTCGACTGCAGGACTCGGTTAACTCGCAGGCAAATGTCTGGACTTGAACCCATGCTTCTGAGTGGTACTCGTGTAGAGGTATTATTACACTGGTCAACAAAAAAAAACATTTTTTCTGGCCTAGACTTTTGCAGCTGTTTTAGACTAATTTCAGGGTGCTGATTCCAAATCTGATCTCAGATTTGCTCTATCACATCTCATCTTTATGCTATCGGCATACCCCATTTTCATTGATTTTACCCGAAATTAACTCTGTCACTGATGATTGCAAGTTGTTGCGAGTCAGTGACTGCTTTAGTGTTAAAATATGGTGCTGTATTTTTAGGATAGTGTGTTATAATATCATTTTATGTAGATATCCACATTTATTTAATATTTTTCTTCGGCAGTTTTTATTGAAAATGCAATATTTGATATCTCAAAAACCTGAGGTGATAGACAAAAACTGATGCCAGATTTGGAATCAGCACCCCAAAATTACCTTAAAACCATTGGAATACCTTATGCCAAAAAAAGTGTGTTGACCAGTGTTATTATGCACTCTCAATGCTGTCAGCCGGTAGTATCCCACACGTGTCAATAGGGGGCGGTAGTGTGACTGAGCCCAGTGTCAATGGACTATGGCCCAAGAGGCCAACGGTAACCCAGATGGGAAAACGAATCCTGGGACGCAGACCCCAGACCAGAGGTCGCAACCGGGTACCCGATACCCGTACCCTACCCGACACCCGGCTACCCGTACCCGGCCGGGTACGGGTACCCGTTTGCGACCCTGGTGCAGCCGGGTACGGGTACGGGTAGACCGTGAGTCACTGGTGAGTCACCGTGATTGTCACTCATTTCCCAACGTCTTGTCTCTTCTCACAATTCAAGTTCCTAGAATCAACCCACCCGCGCCTGCAACATGGCTTCATTCCAGAGGTTGCAACCGGGTACCCGATACCCGTACCCTACCCGTACCCGGCCGGGTACGGGTAGGGTACGGGTACGGCCGGGTACGGGTACGGGTACCCGTTTGCGACCCTGGTGCGGCCGGGTACGGGTATGGGTAAAGAATCAAAACCCTTTTGCGACCTCTGCCCCAGACCCCGGGAAGGGGGTTGGGGGATGACGTCAACCTCCCAGGACCTGGTGGAAGGTCCTGGAAGGAAGGCGTGGCTGGGGCGGAGCAAGCCACGGACTTCTATAAAAGCCGGACCTCTGAACGATCCGGGCAGTCGTCGTCCATCCCAAGATCAAGAGCATCCTGAAGAGAAGAACCCACGGGCAGAGTCGTACCCCTGGCAAGGGTCGGCTCCAACTTATATACCAGTGAAGACAAAGCTTCACTCAAGAAGGGTTAGAATAGCCAGTGGGAGGCATAGCGGGTGAAAGGGGTCATTACCCCTTTATGTTAGGGATTATTTGTTTAAAACAATGTGTGTTGCCTCAGAGCGACTCTCTTCTAGTTATTGACCCACTACACTAGCTCAGCACTCTGACCTCTGAGTCACCTCATATCCGACGTTGTTTTAAGACTGCGTAGATGTCGTTGAGGAGCAGTCAATGGTTCTCATGTACATTGGTGGTGATGAGATCGTAGCCAGGGGTTGAACCCAGTTCACCATGGCACTGGGCGCATGGCTCGAAAGTTTACATGTTGAGTTCTATATGAGGTCTATAGGATACTCTTAGTTTTTTCGGTAAAGTCACGTAGGTAAAAAATGAAATTAAAATTCTTTAATTTTGGAGTAACTTTAATTTTGGAGTAACTCCAAAATTAAAAGAATTTTAACATCATGTTTTACCTACATGACTTTACCGAAAAAACTAAGTATATGAATCCTTGCAGTCACGAATGCTTCAAATCTAGAATTAGTCTATAGGATAGATGATCGAGTGGTGGGTGGTAATATAGACGACGTTTAAAGGAAATAACACAAACCTGATGGACTGTTGACAATTAGCTGTAGATACCCAATGTCGTGCTTGTTTTGTGGATACACCGTGACCTTACAGCCATATTGCCCAGAGTTTTGAATCTTGATGTTGCTGACGTTGATGGAGGCGTCACACTTGGTCGCATCACCCATCCAGGACGCCTGTAAAGGCCAGGAGCTGCTATCTTCATTGGGGAATTGAAAAATCTGTGGTCAACAAAGGCGAAAGCATGCACAGATCAAAGCTGTATGTATGTTGTATGTATGTTGTACGTGTGTTGTATGTGTGTTGTATGTATGTTGAACTTATTTGACATAGTATATAGCCAACCATGCTAATCGGAGGTACGGGGGAAGGACAACAAACCAAACACAAACATCAGTTTTAAATTAACGAGTTTTTCAATCTAGATGATGATTTAAAAGTGCCTCTCCAAGTCGAAAACAAACACAATGAGAGTGGTGCTGTGGTACGCAAAACAAACAGTGGAGAAGCAGCGGCTGACCCAGCAGGAAACAAGCAACGAAGGCACCGCAGCGGCACGAGCTGAGAAAACTGTAGGTCAGCGTGCATCAAGACAAACCAGATACTGCACAGTTACTGCTGCAGCACAGGCTGAGGATACTGCAGTGCAGCGTGCATCAAGACAAGCCAGAGACTGTACAGTTACTGCTGCAGCACAGGCTGAGGAAACTGCAGAGCAGCGTGCATCAAGACAAGCCAGAGACTGCACAAGTGTGCTGTACTAGTGACAAATTAGTATGTTCTGTTAACGTGACAATCCTTACTAACTGCCTGTGTCGGGTGGTGACGGGATTAACGACACATTTATATATTTACGCGATCTAACCCAAAACAACCTCTGTTACGGATCACCGCCCGTCTTCCGACAAACCGACGCATTCGAAAAAGACGTGTTGGGCAAAGTTTCCCGCATTTAGATGTCTTACTCTGATAGAGAGATTTATAACTCACCGTTTCTTCTTCTTGGTTCTTTCGGTAAAGTCACGTAGAAGGGAGTGTCTGACACTGTCTTTGCGACAGACCTGTTCTTCACCTGAGGACGGCTGCTTGCGTTGTGGCCGAAACGTCGTGAGAATTGTATTTTATAATGTTTTATTTTTATTATTTTATTATTTCCCTTCTACGTGACTTTACCGAAATAACCAAGAAGATGAATCCATGCTGCAGTCACGAAAGCTTTAAATAGATACTCACCGTTTCTTCACGTCCATCTATAATCCTCAACCACTCTGCCAGTGTGTGGGTAACACCGCTGATTGTACAGGTGTAGGAGCAGGGTAGGAGAATCGTGCTGCCTGCTACAGCGTTCATTTTCTCTGGGGTGACGACCATAAATTCTAGAGTAACAACACACAGCGCCCACATTAGTACATCTCGTATGAAAAATGAGAATAGGTTTCACCCTTTTTGGCAATAAAACGGGAGGTGTGTTGAGATGTTCAAACTCCGAATAGAAACTTTTTTCAGGAAATGAAGTGTCGCATTGACCACGCACAGTAGTTGTGGTGAACATGCAAACAAACATGGCTCTTCTTCTTGGTTCTTTCGGTAAAGTCACGTGGAAGGGAAATAATAAAATAATAAAAATAAAACATAATAAAATAATTCTCACGACGTTTCGGCCACAACGCAAGCAGCCGTCCTCAGGTGAAGAACAGGTCTGTTCTTCACCTGAGGACGGCTGCTTGCGTTGTGAATATGTGACTGAGTGCAAACAGAAAATCCAGGAAAAAACAGCAAGATGCCCCGTGACAGCCTGTCAAGTGTGATCGGTGCAGAACTTCCCAGACTCAACAGCCCTGTTAATCAGCACAGACATGACGAGTTCGTGGTTGCATTGTGCCATCGGTGTTGACGGTATGCGGGGTACGTGGAATGGAAACCGCAGAGTTGCCTGATGATGCTCTTTGTTGTTGTTGTTGTAATTACCTGCGATACGTCACGCAACTCGGATTGTAAATGTTGTAGTGGGCTTACTATCCTATACTACACTACACTCTACACTATACACTACACTATACACTATACTATACACTACTATACACTACACTATACACTACACTATACACTACACTATACACTACACTACTATACACTACACTACTATACACTACACTACACTATACACTACACTCTACACTACATTACTATACACTACACTATACACTACACTATACACTACACTATACCCTACACTATAGCCTACATTACTACACACTACACTACTATACTCTAAACTACACACTACACTACTATACACTACACTATACACTACACTCTACACTACACTATAGCCTACATTACTACACACTACACTACTATACACTAAACTACACACTACACTACTATACACTACACTATATACTACACTATACACTACACTACTATACACTACACTATACACTACACTATACACTACACTATACACTACACTATACACTACACTACATTACTATACACTACACTATACACTACACTATACACTACACTACACACTACACTATACACTACACTATACACTACACTACACACTACACTACTAAACACTACACTACTATACACTACACTACACACTACACTACTATACACTACACTACTATACACTAGACTACTACACACTACACTACTATACACTACACTGCTACAAACTACACTACTATACACTACACTACTATACACTACACTACACACTACACTACTATACACTGCACTACTATACACTACACTATACACTACACTATGCACTACACTACTATACACTACACTACTATACACTACAATATACACTACACTACTATACACTACACTAATATACACTACACTACTATACACTACACTATACACTACACTACTATACACTACACTGCTACAAACTACACTACTATACACTACACTATACACTACACTATGCACTACACTACTATACACTACAATATACACTACACTACTATACACTACACTAATATACACTACACTACTATACACTACACTATACACTACACTACTATACACTACACGAATATACACTACTATACACTACACTACTATACACTACACTACTATGAGTACCTGGTACGGTGTGTAAACATCGCCACTGTGGAGACAAAGGCGGCCGGGCGTGGTGTTGGCCACCCACCCCCTCGTGTACCGTTCCGGCCTTCATAGGTGCTCGCTCACAGCAATTGCCCCAACAGTCCGTTAAGGCTACACGGGGGATCTTTGGGGCCGTCAATAAATGACGTCACGCGAATTTGAACGATTTTGACCCCCTCCCCCCCTTCGTCACACGGCGTCAACAAAAATTCAGACCCCACCTCAAATATGACGTCACTAAGCTCTGCCCCCCCCACCCCCCAAAAAATAAAACATGCTTCAAATCGCTTTAAACTATTGTCATTGTAGTGCGTATTTGATGTGGCGCTGCACTCTGATGTTGTAGGAGAAAATATTTATTAAATAGTCTATTTAATTAAGTAGAACGTGTTGTCTATATTTATTTAAAGTTGAGCATTTTGATGTAACGTCACATTTCCCAAACACCCCCTCCCCTCGTCACACATCGTCACAAATGTCTGACCCCCCCCTCCCCAGGTGCGTGACGTCATTTATGGACGTCCCCTTTGTCTTTGTTGAACTTTTTTCTCGGCCATTGTGAACCTTCATAGGTAACAGACGCTCAAGATCTCAGCCTTGCTGACTCAGTGTGTCCGTGACACGGCCATTGTGAAGGTCTTTCAAGCCACATCCACCGCGAAACCCCGTCAACGCACGACGTCTGTTGTTTGTTGTTGTTCTAAGGGAGCAGAGATGACATTTCACAGCTCGACAGCCGGACAGCCAGGACGCCAGGTAGCACAGCCCGCTATCGTGCATCGTATAGGCATTTGTCAGTTAACATCATGGGTTAAATGTAGACTGGAAACCCCCAAAACGAACATTGCGATTTCGAGTCTCGCTTACGCAAGTCACGAAACACAAATAGACAGCGGCCACACGCAGGTGGCGACGAGATGCAATCTCCCTCGCCTGGTATGCAGGAGGTTGTGGATTCGATGCCAGATCCTGGCCATGTCTGCTACTGCTGCTGTATATTGTGGAGTCTGCGTCTCTCTCCTCATGGTGGTCACTGCGTGGATTTCTCACTCCGGCTCAGAGGTCGCAAGGGGGTACCCGATACCCGTACCATACCCAATACCCGGCTACCCGTACCCGGCCGGTTACGGGTACGGGTAGGCCGTGAGTCACTGGTGAGTCAGCGTTTGTCACTCATCTCCCAACGTATTATCTCTTCTCACAATTCAAGTTCCTAGAATCAACCCACCCACGCCTGCAACATGGCTTCATCCCAGAGGTCGCAATCGGGTACCCGATACCCGTACCCTACCCAATACCCGGCCGGGTACGGGTAGCCGGGTATCGGGTAGGGTATGGGTACCCATTTTCGACCCTGGTGCGGCCGGGTACGGGTATGGAATCAAAACCTGTTTGCGACCTCTGCTCCGGGTCCTCCGCTTTTTCCCTCCACATTTAGAATCAACGTCACCACGCGTTCAGACTATTTGTCTGCTGCTATCAATGTCCACGTGGTGATGATGATGATGATACCAGTCACGTGGTTGAGCTTCTATGATTAGTGGCGGTCAGGTCACTTCTGATAAAAAAAAGCTAGTGGGGCCTTACCTGGTCACAATAAGCATGTCTTAGTTTTAGTATGGGTCTCTGAGTGTGGGTCTATGTGGCTTCCCATGGGTCTCTGAGTCTCTCTGGGTCTCTATGAGTATGGGTCTCTGTGGGTGTCTATGGGTCTCTGAGTCTCTCTGGGTCTCTATGAGTATGGGTCTCTGTGAGTCTGTATGGGTTTCTGAGTCTCTCAGGGTCTCTGAGTGTGGGTCTCTGTTGGTGTCCATGGGTCTCTGGGTCTCCCTGGGTCTCTATGAGTATGGGTCTCTGTGGGTGTCCATGGGTCTTTATGAGTATGGGTCTCTGTGGGTCTGTATGGGTTTCTATGAGTATGGGTCTCTGTGGGTCTGTATGGGTCTCTGAGTCTTTCTGGGTCTCTGAGTGTGGGTCTCTGTGGATGTCCATGGGTCTCTGGGTCTCTCTGGGTCTCTATGAGTATGGGTCTCTGTGGGTCTGTGTGGGTTTCTATGAGTATGGGACTCTGTGGATCAGTATGGGTCTCTGAGTATGGGTCTTTGTGGCTTCCCATGGGTCTCTGAGTCTCTCTGGGTCTCTTTGAGTATGGGTCTCTCTGGGTGTCTATGGGTCTCTGAGTCTCTCTTGGTCTCTATGAGTGTGGGTCTCTGTGGGTCTGTATGGGTCTCTGAGTCTCTCTGGGTCTCTGAGTGTGACTCTATGTGGCTTTCCATGGGTATCTGAGTCTCTCTGGGTCTCTATGAGTATGGGTCTCTGTGGGTCTGTATGGGTCTCTGAGTCTCTCTGGGTCTCTGAGTGTGGGTCTATGTGGGTGTCCATGGGTCTCTGAGTCTCTCTGGGTCTATATGAGTATGGGTCTATCTGGGTGTCCATGAGTCTCTGAGTCACTCTGGGTCTCTGAGTGCGGGTCTATGTGGCTTCCCATGGGTTTCTGAGTCTCTCTGGGTCTCTATGAGTATGGGTCTCTGTGGGTGTCTTTGGGTCTTTATGAGTATGGGTCTCTGTGGGTCTGTGTGGGTTTTCTATGAGAATGGGTCTCTATGGGTCAGTATGGTTCTCTGAGTATGGGTCTCTGTGGGTGTCTACGAGTCCCTCTGAGTATGGGTCTCTGTGGCTGTCTATGGGTCTCTATGTGTTTAGAGTATTTGGCTGTTAGTATCAATGTCCACGTGATGATGATGATATCAGCCATTTTCGATTTAAAGCTTTCGTGACTGCAGGGATTCATCTTCTTGGTTTTTTCGGTAAAGTCACGTAGAAGGGAAATAATAAAATAAAAAAATAAAACATAATAAAATAATTCTCACGACGTTTCGGCCATTACGCAAGCAGCCGTCCTCAGGTGAAGAACACGTATGTCGGGAAGACAGCGTCTGAATGAAACACTCCAGGCTTGGAGCGTATATTTAAGCTGGGTAGGAGGGGGAAGAGCGCCTTGACAAAATAATTTGCATATCAAGAGGAATTTAGCATATTAATGGTAAATGCAGATATGGGATTAGTACTACTTGTGAAATGCGTAGGAGGTGGGCGGGGGGTTTCAAAGTCATATTATGCCCGTGCATTATGCAGGATTAGCAGCATCAAAGGGAGGGGATAGGGGTAGCATTAATAAAGGGAAGGAATGTTAATAGTATGTAGCTGCAGTAACCCCACCACCACGTAAACAACTAAAGTATAAACCACATAGTATCATCAGTATACTAAATATACTCTCCAATAAGCTGATCTACTAACAGTAAGTAATACATTATAATTCTACGTCGCAAAATTATAATATGCTTCCAGCTAAACTTTTTTCTCTTACATCACACGGGTCTACACCGTACTATATACTGCCACAGACAAACCCAACATTAAATTTTATAATGTATTACTATACACCACTCTATACCTTCGACTATACATTGTAATATTACACTATGTATTATTCTACCCACCCTAATGTATATCACACTGCTGTATATTCACTATACGATTACGATACTATATATTACCTTATACATTGTATTAAGCATTACAATTTTATACTATTTATTATTATACAATCTGTTGCTTCCTCTTAGTATCGTTCACGCAACGGTCAATGGTATAGTGTATAGCAGATTGTTGTGTGTGTACTGGTGCGCGTGTACTGCTGTGTCCTAGTGTGGCTATGTACTGCTGTGTGTACTAATGTGTACTGCTGCGTGTGTATGGGGAGCGGTAGTGTTGCAGTTAGCGCTACGCTGTACTGCGAACCCGGCGACCCGAGTTCAACTCCCGCTCACGGCCAACATCAGCGACGATTGTCTGAACCGGTCCTGGGACTCCACCGAGGTCGACTTAGTCTCAAATCGGTACCCGGTGCGGTGTGCAGTAAACATCGCTGTTAGCCACCCACCCCCCCCCTGCACCGTGCCGGCCTTCATAGTTGCTGCCACTCGCTAACCACACTTGCCCCAAAAGCCATTTGAGGCTATATAGGGGCGATCTTTGTATTTGCACTGATGTTAAATCTAGGAGCAGTGCTGAGTTTATGGCCAGTGTTGAGTCTATGGTGCAGTGTTGAGTTTATAGTGCAATGTTGAGTCTATGGTGCAGTCTTGAGTTTATGGGTAGCAGTGTTGAGTCTATAGGTAGCAATGTTGAGTCTATGGGTAGCAGTGCTGAGTCTATGGGTAGCAGTGTTGAGTCTATGGGTAGCAGTGTTGAGTCTATGGGTAGCAGTGTTGAGTCTATGGGTAGCAGTGTTGAGTCTATGGTGCAATGTTGAGTTTATAGTGCAGTGTTGTGTCTATGGTGCAGTGTTGAGTCTATGGTGCAGTGTTGAGTCTATGGAGTTTGTGAATACTGTAGTCACTCCGTGTGACGTACTGTGGAGCGGGCATGACTCAACACGCGCAAGTTCTCAAGCGCCTTGACGGGCAGAGAGAAGAGGAAATGTTACGATCAGCCGATTTTTAAATAACCACGAAGAACCGTTAGCAAACACGCAAACAAATCCATCGAATACCCCCCAAGGAATCGATGTTGCTCATTGTTTGACCCTACAGTGGCGGACATGCCCAATCACACATCCACACAAAGACAATTCTAGATTTGAAGCTTTCGTGACTGCAAGGATTCATATTCTTAGGTTTTTTCGGTAAAGTCACGTAGATAAAAAATAAAAATAAAAATTAATAAAAGTAAAATAAAATAAAAAAAATAAAAATCACGACGTTTCGGAGGCAACACAAGCTTCCGTCTTCAGGTGGAACCGTCACAGCACGGTAGCTGTATCAAGCAAGCGTGCTGTGACGGTTCCACCTGAAGACGGAAGCTTGTGTTGCCTCCGAAACGTCGTGATTTTTCTTTTTTCTTTTATTTTATTTTATTTTACTTTTATTAATTTTCATTTTAATTTTTACCTACGTGACTTTACCGAAAAAACCTAAGAATATGAACACAAAGACAACCATCGCTCGCACAGCCTTCACAGACTGTTGGGACAAGTGCTGTTAGCAGTGAGTGGCAGCACCTACTAAGGCCGGCACGGCACACGAGGGGGGGGGGGGTTGTGGCCAGCATCATGCCTGCCCGGCCGCCTTTGTCTCCCCAGTGGCGACGTTTACAGGTCTCTGTGTGAGTCTATGTTTCTCTCTGTGTCTCTATTTGAGGCTAAGTTTACCTAGGAGAGTCCCCAAGACCGGGGTCGGACAATCGTCACTGGTGTTAGTGGTGTTGGCCATGGGCTGGAATCGAACTCGGGTTTCTCCCGGGCTCGTAGCGCAGCGCTAACCGCTGCGCCACCGCTCTCCGCACACCCACTCACACTCATTGATTGTGGTGCAAACACGACCATCGTAAACCTCACTTCTCTGCAGTTATGAAAGAGAGAGAGAGAGTGTGTATGACCTTGACTCAGGACTTGGAACTCGTAATTACATTTAAGAGTCATACAACATCTCATAAAAGTGTGCTGTTGGTGACCAGGTAACAAGGTGAAGGTTGCATTCTTTGTGTGAGTCTATGGGTCTCTGCGTGTGTCTGTGTGTATGTGTCTTTGTGTGTCTCTGTGTGTATCTTTGTCTGTGTGTGTCTCTGTATGTGATTGTGCGTGTCTGTATGGGTGAGTCTGTGTGTGTGTGTCTGTGTGTGTTTCTGTGTGTGTGTGTTTTTATGTTTGTGTCTGTCTTTGTGTGGGCAGTGGTGGTCACGAATCCAGCGGAGACACGAGTTCGATTCCCACTCAAGGCCACCACCAGTGACAGCGATTATCTGAACCGGTACGGGGGAGACAAAAGACGGCCGGGCGGGCGTGGTGCTGGCCACCCACCTACTTGTGTGCCGATCCGGCCGAGTTTTATGAATTGATTTATGGTTGAGTGACGAGCTTGTGTAACGCCTTGCACGTGGACTGTGCTCGTGCCAAAACTGATAACACCTTGAGACTCAACACTGCTAACCATAGACTCAACACTGCCCCATAGACTCAACACTGCACCATAGACTCAGCACTGCACATAGACTCAACACTGCACGATAGACTCAACACTGCACCATAGACTCAGCACTGCACCATAGATTCAACACTGCACCATAGACTCAACACTGCATCATAGATTCAACACTGCACCATAGATTCAACACTGCACCATAGACTCAGCACTGCACCATAGACTCAACACTGCACCATAGACTCAGCAGTGTACCATAGACTCAACACTGCACCATAGACTCAACACTGCACCATAGACTCAGCACTGCACATAGACTCAACACTGCACGATAGACTCAACACTTCACCATAGACTCACCACTGCACCATAGATTCAACACTGCACCATAGACTCAACATTGCACCATAGATTTAACACTGCACCATAGATTCAACACTGCACCATAGACTCAACACTGCCCATAGACTCAACACTGCACCATAGACTCAACACTGCTACCCATAGACTCAGCACTGCACCATAGACTCAGCACTGCACCATAGGCTCAACACTGCTACCCATAGACACGACACTGCTACCCATAGACTCAACACTGCCCATAGATGCAACACTGCTACCCATAGACTTAATAATGCACCATACACTCAGCACTGCACCATAGACTCAACACTGCTACCCGTAGACTCAACACTGCCCATAGACTCAACACTGCCCATAGACTCAACACTGCACCATAGACTCAACACTGCACCATAGACTTAACACTGGCCATAGACTCAACACTGCCCAAAGACTCAACACTGCACCATAGACTCAACACTGCCAATAGACTCAACACTGCCCATAGAATCAACACGGCTCTTTACACTCAACACTGCCCATAGAGTCAACACTGCCCATAGACTCAACACTATCCATAGACTCAGCACTGCTACCCAGAGACTCAACACAGCACCATAGACTCAACACAGCACCATAGACTTAACACTGGCCATAGACTCAACACTGCCCAAAGACTCAACACTGCACCATAGACTCAACACTGCCAATAGACTCAACACTGCCCATAGAATCAACACGGCTCTTTACACTCAACACTGCCCATAGAGTCAACACTGCCCTAGACTCAACACTGCACCATAGACTCAACACTGCACCATAGACTCAACACTGCCCATAGACTCAACACTGCACCATAGACTCAACACTGCACCATTGACTCAAAACTGCCCATAGGCTCAGCACTGGTCCATAGACTCAGCACTGCCCATAGACTCAACACTGCCCATAGACTCACCACTGTCCATAAACTCAACACTCCCCATAGACTCAGCACTACCCATAGACTCAACACTGCTACCCATAGACTCAGCACTGCCACCCATAGACTCAGCACTGCTACCCAGAGACTCAGCACTGCACCATAGACTCAACACTGCACATAGACTCAACACTGCTACCCATAGACACAGCACTGCACCATAGACTCAACACTACCCATAGACTCAGCACTGCTACTCATAGACTCAACACTGCTACCCATAGACTCAACACTACTCATAGACTCCACACTGCTACGCATAGACTCATCACTGCTACCAATAGACTCAACACTGCCCCTGTACATGAAGCACTCCTCCTCCTTCTTAGCCTCCTTCCATTCCTCTCTGAGAGCCTCCTCCCCTCTTCTCCACTGCGTCTCACTACTCCGCTCCGTCCCACGTGACCCCCACGTGACTCCCACGTGGCAACTGCTCCAGTCACTCAACCCTCAGCCCTCGTTCAGCGCTTGCCCCAACACTCTGTTACAGGTAACACGTGGTGGTGGTGGTGATGCTACTTACCAAATAATGATAATATTAACATTCTTGTTGTTGTTGTTCTTCCAAGTGAAGAAGTCGGGGCCATTCCTTGACCAAAGTAGAACAGGAATTCTGTAAAATGAACAAGTTACAAACGGTGTTAAAAATGTGTTCATCGTTCGGCAGAGTCACAACATCCCAAACTTAATTTGGAGCTTTCGTGACTGCAGGAATTACTCTTTGGTTCTTTCGGTAAAGTGACGTATAAAGATAAAATAATAAATAAAATGCTAGCATACGACGTTTCGATTGCAACACAAGCAATCATCATCAGGTATAAATGAAATAGAAACACAAATCTAGTCTACAACATCTCACTTCACCGTGCGGCAAGACTCATCACCACGAGACCGTTCACCTGAATGGGAGCGCTCTCAGCTCGTGGTTTAAATAAAGGACCTCAATAACAGCAGGCAATGCATCTCAATGGGGTCTCTCTAAGCTCGTGGTTTAAATAAAGGACCTCAATAACAGCAGGCAATGCATCTCAATGGGGTCTCTCTAAGCTGGTGGTTAAATAAAGGACGTCACCCACAACGGGCAATGACTCTCAATGGGAGCTGTCTCAGCTGGTGGTTAAATAAAGGACGTCACTCACAAGGGGCAATGCATCTGAACGAGGCCTGAATCTCGGAGTGAGAAAAATAAAGTGGCACGGAATCTCCCGGTTGAGAACGGTGACCAAAGAGCGGAGTCCAACCGGTTCCTTACCTGCTGAAGGTCACGACACCAATGTTCGCATTCCTCTTATAAACCCGTCCGTGTTGTACACTCACCTTAGAGGTATGCGCGTGAAATACCAAACTAATGATTTCCCGTTTAGCGTCTAACAGACTGTAGGGGCAATGCTGTTGGCCTGTAGCGCCTACGACGGCCGGCACTGTGACACACGAGGTGGGGGTGGGTGGCCAGCACCAAGCCCGGCCGCCTTTGTGTCTCCCACAGTGCTAGCGATTAAATTTCGATTTAAAGCTTTCGTGACTGCAGGGATTCATCTTCTTGGTTCTTTCGGAAAAGTCACGTAGAATGGAAATAATAAAATAATAAAAACTAAAACATAATAAATTAATTCTCACGACGTTTCGGCCACAACGCAAGCAGCCATCCTCAGGTGGAGAGAAGGTCTGTCATTCAGACTCTGTCTACTCGACAGACCTGTTCTTCACCTGAGGACGGCTGCTTGCGTTGTGGCCGAAACGTCGTGAGAATTATTTTATTATGTTTTATTTTTTTATTTTATTATTTCCATTCTACGTGACTTTACCGAAAGAACCAAGAAGAAACAGTGCTAGCGATGTTTACTACACACACCGCTGGAGGTGCTCATTGGAGGCTGAGTCGACCTAGGGGAGGCCCGGGACCGGTTCAGATGTTCGTGACCGGCGGTGTTGGCCGTGAGCGGGAACCCATCTCCTGTCGCCGGGTTCGTAGCGCCACCCGCTACACTACAGCTCAGCACAAACAAAGTTCAAACATCAAAGATCTCAACTCGCTCACCTACACAAAGATCCCCCGTGTAGCCTCTAACAAACTGTAGGGGCAAGTGCTGTTAGCGAGTAGCAGCAGCTATGAAGCAGAGGTCGCAAACGGGTTTTGATTCCTTACCCGTACCCGTACCTGGCCGCACCAGGGTCGCAAACGGGTACCCGTACCCGTACCTGGCCGTACCCGGCCCCTACCCGTACCCGGCCGGGTATGGGTAGGGTACGGGTATGGTACGGGTATCGGGTACCTGATTGCGACCTCTGGGATGAAGCCATGTTGCAGGCGCGGGTGGGTTGATTCTAGGAACTTGAATTGTGAGAAGAGACAAGACGTTGGGAAATGAGTGACAAACGGTGACTCACCAGTGACTCACGGCCTACCCGTACCCGTACCCGGCCGCACCAGGGTCGCAAACGGGTAGCCGGCTACCCGGCCGGGTACGGGTAGCCGGGTATCGGGTAGGGTACGGGTATCGGGTACCCGGTTGCGACCTCTGCTATGAAGGCCGTGGAACGGCACACGAGGGGGTGGGGTGGCCAGCACCACGCCCGACCGCCTTTGTCTCCCTAGTGGCGATGTTTGCTACACACCGCACCGGGTACACATTTGAGGCTGAGTCGACCTACACACACACACACACCGCCTCGCACGCTTTGAGATGCGCTTTTGCGGCCGTCTGGAACGCTCTTCC